>QRFJ01003295.1:0-29334 GCA_006176705.1 Cocos nucifera
GACCATCTCGAGTAGTCATTAGGGAGTCTGCCTTCTCGTCAATGACTGACTTGATGCTGCAGTAGTGTGTCTGGTTCTTTGACCTGAGATGCATCGGTAGTTCACCTTGAGGGTGTTATAGTTTGACTACACCATTACTCGATCTCCTAGTCATTCAAAATCCTGAGGTGTACGTTGGCTATAGCATGATCATTATAGGAACTGGATAACATCAAGATGGAATCTATCTACCTCGGTGGTAGAGGAGCAACCCTATGATGATCATGAGAATCAAGTACAGAAGTCCACGGCCATGGTAGAGTGAAATAATAGAAAGAGTTTCTTTTTAGCTTTTCACATTGGACTTGAAATCGAATGATTACATCATATGACAGAGACTAGGGTTTGACGAGTTCACCTTAACCCTAATCTGATCGGGGCTTAGATAGAGGACTTAATTACACAAGTAGCTTACAAGAGGTTCACATTTCAGCTCTGATGGGTTGCTACATATACTGTAGATGTCCACTGTGGATTGGAGCAATAGAATATTTAGATGGATCTATCATTCTAGTTGTTCAATCAGAAGAGTCTATCCATCGAAAGAGTTTCGATGATGTCATATAGAGATTATGACATTTCCCATTACCATATAGAACGAACCTAAACGGATCACACAAATAAGGGTTTAATCTGGTGATCATCAATTGAACTAATCAAGTTCAACTGATCTAAATGAGATTCAATTAGGTTCAAAGAAATCGTGCTAGCACTCGATTGAACCTAACGTTCTTCTTTTACTATCATAAATAGTTGTCCTGACTAAGCCAAAGGAGTTTGTGCTCGATCAGAGGCCTTCATTTGGTCTGACTGGAGCTTGTCCAAGTCAGAAAAGGTTGTCTTATTTTGTAAGACGTTACCTGCCATTTTTGGTCACCTGCCATTTCTCATCCTTTGACTTTGGTCAAAAGTTGATCTTTGACTGGTCAAACGTTGACCAATGATACATTGACTTTTGTCCACATGTCACGCACCTATTGGAGGGCTGGTGGGGGCCTGTCCCCCTGCCAGAACCTAGCAAGGAGGAGGGTGCGCGCCAAGTGTGCTGGTGGGGGCCTGTCCTCTTGCTAGAACCTGGCAAGGAGGAGGGCGCATGCCACCCTTGGCGTGTTCCCAAGTTGGAGGCACCAAGGAGTCCTTGTTGGATAGGGACTCCATCTCCTTTTTGGATTTCGATTAGAGTTCTCCAAAGAACCAACTTTAATTGGTCTTAGGCACCCTCTAAGGAGGAATCTAGGGGACTCTATTCCCACCAATCAGATTTAGATCTGATTTCACAAAGAGTTGTGATTGGTTGGAAAGAAGAGGAGTTGGATCACAGATAGTCTATAAATAAGACCCTGCGCCCAACTCAAATTAAGATTGGAAAGGAATTTAATTCCCATGCCCCAAGGCCTCCTCTCCCCTCTTCCTTCACGCCAAACCCACCTTCTCCCTCTCCTCTCCATGTCCAAAGTGGTTTGGACCTTGGTTGGTGCAATCCAGACGAGAGAAAGGTGACTGAAAGCTAGAAGGCTGCGCTGCTGCAAAGGACAACTGCTGATCTTCAAAATGAGTTTTGAAGATCCTCTAGATCTAATTTTTGGAGATGTGATAGAGAAGAAGAGGATCTTCAGATCCAACCTGAGTGGATATCGGTAGAGGCCAGGCACTTGCGTGGCTAGATCCAGAACCTTCCGTTGCTCACAAGATCATCATCGGGTAATAGGATTATCCACTTCAAGGTAAATTAAATTTGATTTAATTTATCTAATTTTATTTTAATTATTAAAATAATAAGAATCAGATCTGAAATATTCCAGATCTGATTTAGATCAAAGAGAAAAAATTTTGAAATATATCTCTTGATCTGATCAGATCTGAACGAACCTGGTCTGAAAAATCAGGATTTTCTTTCATATTCTTCTTTAAGATGGGGACCAAAACCCTCTCTTTGATGTATGCAATAGTGAGCTCTAGGTTTGGTGTTATTTCTTTTTTAGGCTCTCGGCTCTTGTTTCCATTGCTCTTGTTCTTCCTATCTTCCATTTCCAATCGACTCGAACTTTGCACCAAAGGCTTCTGGGCAACCTTTCTCTCTTCTCCTTTCTTTTCTGGTGTGAGGATTCTTGAAGCTTTCTTCTCTTCTCAATTTCACGGACGCTCTGTGCTATTGACCGAATGCCCTTTTTCTTTGGTTGGTGTTCATCATTGGTATTTCAGTACTATATCTTGATATTTTGCCAAGGTTGAGAAAGAAAATCTTCATATCAAGTATTCTCTTATCTTTGATATATTGTCGAGGTTGAGATTGATTGATCCGGTTGGATCTTTGTCACCTTCTATTTGATATATTGTTGCCTTATGATTTTTGTTTCGGATATTTTGTATCCTATATTGTACCTATTTTTAGGATAGATTATTTAATGGATTGCTCCTCCTTATAGATATAGGCTCCTTGTGCCAAACCACATAAATTTTGGTTTGTTTGTGTTTGTTTATTTATGCTTGTGATGAGTTCGATAAATCGCCTCAAAGAGATACAATATTAAAATTTAAACCTAAATCGATCCAATCCAGTGCATGCGATCTCAACAAATTTAACCATTAAATTCATATTTTCTAAATTTTAAAAATATTTTTAATTAAGTAATTATTTCTTCTTTAATATTTTTCTATTTATTTTGTAAACAAAGCTATTTTAAAATTAAGCACAATTCAAAAATATAATCATCAATTGAGTGGACTAAGTATCAAACTAAGCATTCATCCAAATATGAATGAAACATAGCTTTTACTTAAGTAGACACCAAATTTTCTGAAAAAACTTACTTTTCATTAATTTCAAAGGATGTTTACAAAGAGTGTTTACCAACGTTAAAAGGATCAAAAGATGTGACATGTATATCTACCAAAAATGGATTGCTAGGGAGAACTAAGGCTTTACAATGCATGTCCTAGCATCCTAATAAAAGATAGTCTAGAGGCTTTATGATGACGGTCTAGGCTGAGAAGGGGACAATGATCTAGTAGCTCCTGATGGTTGGTCCTTGCTGTTAGTCCTCATGGCAGTGATGGTCTGGATAATCTAATTAGTCTCCTTTCTTATGAAAGCGATGGTCTCTGATGCAAGTCTCTGAACCTCTATCCTAACCTTGTTGATAACTTTGGAGGTGATCCTCTCGACCAATGCATCCTCGTCCAGTCTGAATGATGGTCTATCTGATGCCTTTAGATGATCTGCCTTTGTCGTAGCCTCTATCTTTGCTACCTGATCAGCTGGCTTCTTAGTCTGAATATCTAGCACTGGAACTATCAGTGGAGCCTTTTTTAAATCTAAACCATCTACTTGAGCCCCTCAATGGATCCAATGAGCATTGTGTCTCTCAAATTCCATATGATGCAACGACCGCTCATTATAAGTGTCAGTATGCAAGAAAGCTCGAGTGGTCTCTCCATCGAGGTTTTCCCCATGCTCCTAAAATAATAATGTAAGAGCCATCCCATAGGATAGAGAGGTCCTCAATCTCCCTGCTATGTCCTCCATCAGTCTAAAATTTAGGGCCAAAAGGTTCAAGAAGATTTCTCTAATAACATGGTACAAAAAGGGTATGTCCCGGCCTGACACAAAGTTGAATCTGCCTGTCTTTGGGAAGAAAATGCAGTTGGTCATGTGGTGGAGGTGTATCTAAGTAGACAACCAGTTTGCACTCACTTCCTTTATCTCATTAGTGTCATTCTCTTTCCAAAACATATATGAGTCCTAGTGATTTTCTTTCTAATTTATCAGATATGCTCCCCTCTGCTCTTATCCTCAAAATCCTTCTTAATTTTTCAGTGTTAAAAATAATTAGAATTCTTTTCACCTTTGATTCAATTACCCCATTTTTAGCTTTTGAATTGGTATAAAATTTTCTAACTAGGTTGGGATAGATCAGAACATTCAAAGAACAAAAGTGCTCCCTGTTAGATATATGTGCCCTAGAAGCCAGAATTGGCTGACACTTGTAATACACTTCTAGGGGCAAAATTATAATTTTGACTATAATTAATGAAATGGGTTATTTTCTATCACCCCTGTGTATTTAGTGTCTGTGATACATCCTTTGAGTTAATGGTAATGATAATTCATATTTTGAAGAGTTGAAAATTTAAGACATGAATAATCATTATTAACTCATAAACAACTCCCGACCATAGGATCATCACGAGGATTGATTGATCCGGAAGGTTGGTGTACGATCGCTTCTCTTTAGTAGATGAGTCTTGAGTCTATGGTGTGGAGACACCGGAGCGAGAGTACAGGTACTCGTTAGAGAACGAGGGCACTGAGCGTGACCACCTCGAGTAGTCATTAGGAAGTCTACCTTCTCGTCAATGACTGACTCGATGCTGCAGTAGTGTGTCTGGTTCTTTGACCTGAGATGCATCGGCAGTTCACCTTGAGGGTGTTATAGTTTGACTACACCATTACTCGGTCTCCTAGCCATATGGAACCCTGAGGTGTATGTTGGCTATGACATGTTCATTGTAGGAACTGGATTGCATCAAGATGGGATCTATCTACCTCGGTGGTAGAGGAGCAGCCCTATGATGAATCATGAGAATCAAGTCCTGAAGCCCATGGCCATGGCAGAGTGAAATAATAGAAAGAGTTTCTATTTAGATTTTCACATTGGACTCGAATCGAATGATTACATCATATGACAGAGACTAGGGTTTGACGAGTTCACCTTAACCCTAATCTGATCGGGGCTCAAGATAGAAGAACTGAATCACACAGGTAGCTGCACCAAGAGGTTCGCATTCAGCTCTGATGGGTTGCCACCATATACTGCTAGGTGTCACTGGTGGATTTTGGGAGCAATTAGAATGATTTAGATGATCGATCATTCTAGCTGTTCGAATCAGAAGAGTTCTGATCCATCGAAAGGAGTTTCGATGATGTCTATGATAGAGATCATGACATATCCCATTACCATACAGAACTGAACCTAACTGGGTCACACAAACAAGGGTTTGAATCTGGTGATCATCAATTGAACTGATCTAGTTCAATTGATCTGAATGAGATTCAATTAGGTTCAAGGAAATCGTGCTAGCACTCGATTGAACCTAACGTTCTTCTTTTACTATCATAAATAAGTTGTCCTGACTGAGCCAAAGGAGTTTGTGCTCAATCAGAGGCCTTCATATGGTCTGACTGGAGGTTGTCCAAGTCAGAATAGGTTGTCTTATTTGTAAGACATTACCTGCCATTTTTGGTCACCTGCCATTTCTTGTTCTTTGACTTTGGTCAAAAGTCTACCTTTGACTGGTCAAACGTTGACCATTCACCCTTTGACTTTTGACCACATGTCATGCACCTATTGGAGAGCTGGTGGGGGCCTGTCCCCCTGCCAGAACCTGGCAAGGAGAAGGGCGCACGCCAAGGGTGGCGTGAGCCCAAGTAGGAGGCGCCTAGGAGTCCTTGTTGGACAAGGACTCCACCTCCCTTTTGGATTCCAATCAGAGTTCTACTAAGAATCCAGTTTGACTGGTCTTAGGCGCCCTCTAAGGAGGAATCCAGGGGTCTCTATTCCAACCAATCAGATTTAGATCTGATTTCACAAAGGGTTGTGATTGGTTGAGAGGAAGAGGAGTTGGATCACAAGAGGTCTATAAATAAGACCCTGCGCCCAACCCTAATTCCTAAGTGCTATTAGACATGCCCCAAGGCTGCCTCTCCCCTCCTTCTCCATGCCATAGTCTCTTCTCCCCTTGCTCTCCACGTCCAAAAGGTGTTTTGGACTTTGGTTGGTGCGATTCAGATCAAGGAAAGGCGATCAAAAGCAAGAAGGCTGCGCTGCTGCAAAAGGACGACTGCAGATCTTCAAAAGAGTTTTGAAGATCCTCCAGATCAGATCCAGATCTGATTTTTGGAGGTGTGATAGAGAAGAAGAGGATCTCCAGATCCAACCCGAGTGGATACCGGTAGAGGCCAGGCGCTTGCGTGGCTAAGATCCAGAACCTTCCGCTGCAATCAGGATCATCTACAGGGTAATAGGATTACCCAAATCAGGTAAATTAAATTTGATTTAATTTATCTTATTTTATTTTATTTATTAAAATAATAAGAATCAGATCTGAAACATATCAAGATCTGATTGAGATCAAGAGAAAATTTTTGAAATATATCTCTTGATCTAATCAGATCTGGACGAACCTGGACCGGGAAATCAGGATTTCCCTTCAACTGGTATCAGAGCCATGGTTCTAAATTGTTTAGATCTGATTTTAATTTTATTTTAATTAGAAAATAAAGTGATTTCAGATGTCACATGAGATGTGATCAGATCTGAAATCAGAAAAAATTAAAATTAAATGATTTGGATCTAAGAACATGAAGATATGCATGACTAGTTCTAGAATAGAATAGTTCTATAGAATAGTTTTGCATGTCTTTGATTTAATCTGATTAAATCATATTTTAGATCTTCTTATTTACTATTTTCTGATATTATAAGTGTTATAATAACATCTGATAAACAGCAAATAAAAATTATTTAATTTTAAATATCATATGAGATATGATAGATGCATGACTAGACTAGTTGTAGAATAGTTCTACATAATTGTCTAGATTAGAATTTATTTTGATTAGATCAATTTAAATCTAATTTTTTAGATTATTATGAGATAATTTAGATCTGAAAACATGCATGATTTGATACATGAGATGTATGCAAAATATGCCATTGATTAGATCTAAATTTGTATATGAGATATATGATATAGATCTATAACTGTTTTGTAGATTTACATGTTCCTGATTAAGGCGTTCCTCTTGGCCGTCCGGTCATAAGAACGAAGAAGGGTTTAAAGGCCCTCTCTTCCCATTCGATGGGGTGTTCTTATGACGTGTAGGGGTGCTGCGTGTTCGTCCTTAATCAGAAACCCAAAACTTACTTTCTGCAAAACCCTAGATCCTGAAACCCTAGGATTTATTGTGCATATTTTGTTTATGAACCCAACTTAATTAAGAATTAAGTTTATGGAATATTAATTAGGTCTAAAATTGAGAATTTCAGATCTAAGACATATTCATAATACTGGGTTCGGGCTTGGGTAGCTCAATTAGGTCTAAGCGGTTGATCAAACCGAATCAAGAGTTGGTTAGATGGGATCAACAATGCTTAAATTGACCAGCCTAATAGGATTAAGTCTGGGTCAAGATCGAGTCACGATCAAGCAAGACCTAATTAGGCTCAGAGGTTAGAGTCTGGATTGTAGGCTAACCCAATTGGTTCTGACTCAACAATTTGGTGTCTAAGGTAAGTTTGGCACAGACGACCGACTGGTTTTTAATTGGAAGCTACTCGACCTGAATGCGTTCTTGTGCGAGTTAACGGCATATTCCTTCCACCGGTCTCACTTACCTGGCCATATCTGTTGACACAGTTCTGATCTGAGGTGGTCAATAATCCGAGCTGACCCATGCCACTAGGTTAGTCATAATTGTTATGACTAAGCCAAGTCTAGTTTAATGAGACCTGAATCAATTCTCCCTAAGAAAAGATTAAGTCCGAGGTCTTCCACCATTGTAGACGTGCGGGCCCTTCCCGGGGTTGATTGTTCTCGGCTGGATACAGTGGCTCAGTTGCACCGGGAAGACGCAACCATGTCTATTAGGCATTGGATGCTATGGGCTGGAGGATGAGTTGGGCTCAATATTTCGGATACGGTGAGAGACCCAATTAGGAACCCAGTCTATGCAAATGGTGGGTCTGACTTAACTAAGGAGTGGATCAATATTTCCGGATACGGTGAGATTCATGAATTAGAGACCAAGTTTGGGTGCACCATGATTAGAGAATCATTGAACAAGAGTTGTTCACTCATTGGCTAACCCATCACCAATAACTGTTAGGTGAGGTGATGAGTCAGTTGGTGAGACCGCACCACCCACTAGAAATCATCAATCGTGGAGATTTTCGCATCTCTACAGAGGGAGTGTAGGGATCCGAGAAAATAGTGGGAGCTAATTTGTTTAAAAATAAAATCCCTAAACAAATTGGTCAAGTCAAAATTACAGTATCTAACTAGAATCTTTGACTCTCTACAGGAAAATGTCTGCGTCCAACCCACTGGCACGTATCCTAGACACACATAGACTGACTGGACCCAATTATAAAGATTGGCTCAGGAACTACAAAATTGTTTTGGGTTCAGAGAAGTTAACACATGTTTTGGACCAGGACCCTCCCACCTTACCAGCTCGTCCATCCACTGAACAGAGAGCGTCTCTGGAAAAATGGATTGACGAAGACAATAAGGCCAGATACTACATGTTGGGCTCGATGTCTGATGAGCTCCAGCGCCAACATGAAGATATCGGGACTGCTCGCCAAATGTTGGCTCACCTGCAGGAGATGTTTGGTGAACAGAGTCGCGCAGCCAAATATCAAGTCACGAAAATGACTTTTTAAGGCTAAGATGCGTGATGGGCAGTCAGTCCAAGATCACTGTCTGACAATGATCAAGGACATGGAAGAGCTTGAGAAGCTCGGTGTGAAGTTGGACTTGGACTTGCAGAACGATATTATTCTGCAATCCTTGACTGATGCATATGGGCAATTCATCATGAATTACCACATGCATAAACTTCAAAATTCCTTGGCCGAGTTGATGAATATGCTGGTTACCGCTGAGCTTTCTATGAAAGGTTCTAAAGGCTCAGTTCTTGCTATGGAACGGACTTCTTCCAAAAGAAAGTCTTATGGAAAGAAAAAGAAGTCTGTGAAAAAGCAAAAGGTAGGAAGGATCAAAGAAGAAGAAGGCAGAACCGAAGAAAAAGGTCGATGGCAAAGGAAAGTGTTTCCATTGCAACAGCGACGGCCATTGGAAGCGGAACTGCCCTACTTACCTGGCCACCCTGAAGAACAAGAAGGAAGGTCCTTCTGGAGGTATGCTCGTTATTGAGTCTAACCTTACGGTTTCTTCTGCATCCAGTTGGGTGCTTGACTCTGGTTCTAGTGCTCATCTGTGCACTTCTATGCAGGGTCTTGAGGATAGCAGGAGGCTGAGGGATGGAGACATGATCCTACGCGGTAATGGAGCAAGAGTTGCTGCAGTAGCCGTGGGAACATACCCTCTTCGATTACCATCTGGTTTAGACTTAGTTTTAAAAGACTGTTATTATGTGCCTGCAGCTAGCAGGAATTTGATTTCTGTTTCATGCTTAGCACAAGAAGGTTATGTGATCACCTTCTTTAAGGACCATTGTAACATTCTTTATGAAAGAAATAAAATTGCAAATGGTTTCCTTGTTAATGGTCTTTATCAGTTGCATATTGATGTACCTAAATATGAGCAAAACGAAAAACGACCTAGGGATAGTCTATTGAGTCCATTGACTTTTGAGTCATATCCAACTTGTGAATCTTGTCTTCAAGGCAAAATGACTAAACTCCCTTTTGTTGGACATGGGGAGAGGGCCACAGATCTCCTTGCCCTAGTACATACTGATGTGTGCGGCCCATTCGATGTGCCGGCTAGAGGCAATTTTGTCTACTTCATTACCTTTACCGATGATCTGTCTAGGTATGGGTATGTGTATCTTATGAGACACAAGTCTGAAGCCTTTTGAAAAGTTCAAAGAATTCAGACATGAAGTAGAAAAACAAACTGGAAAACCCATTAAGGTTCTTCGATCAGATCGAGGAGGTGAATACCTTAGCCGGGAATTCCTAGACTATCTTAAGGAAAATGGCATAGTCTCTCAATGGACTCCACCAGGAACACCTCAACTCAACGGGGTTTCAGAACGGAGAAATCGGACTCTATTGGATATGGTTCGATCCATGATGAGCTTCACAGACCTCCCTGATTTTCTTTGGGGACATTCATTATTAACTTCAATCTATTTACTGAATAGGGTTCCCTCTAAAACCGTTCCTACCACACCGTATGAGATATGGCACGGTAAGAAACCAAGTCTGAGTCATCTCAGAATTTGGGGTTGTCCGGCTCATGTCAAAAGACAACAAGCGGACAAGTTAGAGTTTAGGTCCTTTAGAGCTCGATTCATAGGATATCCTAAAGAGTCATTAGGATACTATTTCTACATTCCAGAAGACCACAATGTGATTGTGAGTCGACATGCCATATTTCTTGAAAAATAGTTTATTCAAGATAGCGGCATTGGAAAGCAGATTAAGCTTGATGAGAAAGTCTCACAAGCAAAACGAGCTAAGGACCAAGTGGAACCAAATCAGGTTGAGCCAATAAGAACACTACCTCCTCCACCTCGTAGATCGGAAAGAGTTTCCCGTCCCCCTGAAAGATACTTAGGTATTATTTCAGAGGATGTAGAGGAAATGTTCCTCATAGGTAATGGTGCTCATGGTGATGATCCCAAAACCTACAACGAGGCGATATCAGATATCGACTCCGAGAAATGGCTTGAGGCAATGAAGTCAGAGAATTGACTCGATGCACTCAAACCAAGTCTGGACCTTGGTAGATCCACCAGAAGGTATAGTACCTATTGGGTGTAAATGGATCTTCAAGAGAAAGATTGGTGCAGATGGGAATGTGGAGACATTCAAGGCTAGACTAGGTGGCAAAAGGTTATAGTCAACGCGAAGGCATTGACTATCAGGATACCTTTTCCCCAGGTAGCTATGCTAAAATCCATCCGCACATTGCTTGCTGTTGCAGCCTATTTCGATTATGAAATATGGCAAATGGACGTGAAAACGGCATTCCTAAATGGATATCTTGAGGAAGATATCTATATGGAACAGCCGCTAGGTTTCACATCCAGTGATACTGATCACAAGGTTTGCAAGCTGCAAAGGTCCATATATGGACTTAAGCAAGCATCTCGGAGCTGGAACACTCGTTTCAATGATGTGATCAAAAAGTTTGGTTTCATCAAAAATGAAGAGGAACCATGTGTTTTCAAAAGGGTCAGTGGGAGCGCTGTTGTCTTCCTCGTATTGTACGTGGATGACATCCTCCTTATTGGGAATGATATTCCCATGTTGACATCAGTCAAGATGTGGTTGTCCAAGGAATTCTCCATGAAAGACCTAGGTGAAGCATCCTTTATTCTAGGAATTAAGGTCTATAGGGATAGACCGAATAGGATGCTAGGACTTTCACAGAAGATGTACATAGAGGAAGTACTAAAGAGGTTTAGTATGGAAAACTCTAAGAGGGGATTAATACCCTTCAGACATGGTATTCATCTTTCCAAGAAGATGTGCCCCAGCACACCTGAGGAAATAGAACGCATGAGCAAGATCCCTTATGCTTCTGCAATAGGGAGCCTCATGTATGCCATGCTATGTACACGACCTGATATAGCCCATGCTGTGAGTGTCACAAGCAGATATCAGTCAAATCCAGGTGAAGAACACTGGACTTCTGTGAAATGTATCCTTAAGTACTTGAGAAGAACTAAGGATATGATGTTGGTCTTTGGTAATGGAGAACTCCAAGTTCAGGGATACACAGACTCGGACTTCATGTCCGATATAGATGATCGAAAGTCGACATCTGGAAGTCTGTTTGTGTGCAATGGTGGAGCTGTCAGCTGGAAGAGTTCCAAGCAAACTGTGATAGCAGATTCCACCATGGAAGCAGAATATATAGCTGCATCAGAGGCTGCAAAGGAAGCATTCTGGTACAAGAAGTTTGCTGCAGAAATTGGAGTAATGCCATCAGATGCCATTCCTCTTTACTGCGACAACAATGGCGCCATAGCCCTTGCTAAGGAGCCGAGGTCTCACCAGAAGTCCAAGCACATTGAGCGGCGATATCATCTCATCCGCGATTACCTTGAGAAAGGTTACGTTGAGGTCAAGAGAGTCAACTCCGCAGATAATGTGGCAGACCCACTTACAAAGCCGTTGGGCCAGCAGAAGATCGAAGCCCACCTTGAGAAGATGGGACTTAGACTTGTAGCCAATTGGCTTTAGGACAAGTGGGAGATTGTTAGATATATGTGCCCTAGAAGCCAGAATTGGCTGACACTTGTAATACACTTCTAGGGGCAAAATTATAATTTTGACTATAATTAATGAAAATGGGTTATTTTCTATCACATATGTGTATTTAGTGTCTGTGATACATCCTTTGAGTTAATGGTAATGATAATTCATATTTTCAAGAGTTGAAAATTTAAGACATGAATAATCATTATTAACTCATAAACAGCTCCCGACCATAGGATCATCACGAGGATGGTGATTGATCCGGAAGGTTGGTGTACGATCGCTTCTCTTTAGTAGATGAGTCTTGAGTCTACGGTGTGGAGACACCGGAGCGAGAGTACAGGTACTCGTTAGAGAACGAGGGCACTGAGCGTGACCACCTCGAGTAGTCATTAGGAAGTCTACCTTCTCGTCAATGACTGACTCGATGCTGCAGTAGTGTGTCTGGTTCTTTGACCTGAGATGCATCGGCAGTTCACCTTGAGGGTGTTATAGTTTGACTACACCATTACTCGGTCTCCTAGCCATATGGAACCCTGAGGTGTATGTTGGCTATAGCATGTTCATTGTAGGAACTGGATTGCATCAAGATGGGAATCTATCTACCTCGGTGGTAGAGGAGTAGCCCTATGATGATCATGAGAATCAAGTCCAGAAATCCATGGCCATGGTAGAGTGAAATAATAGAAAGAGTTTCTATTTAGATTTTCACATTGGACTCGAATCGAATGATTACATCATATGACAGAGACTAGGGTTTGACGAGTTCACCTTAACCCTAATCTGATCGGGGCTCAAGATAGAAGAACTTAATCACACAGGTAGCTGCACCAAGAGGTTCGCATTCAGCTCTGATGGGTTGCCACCATATACTGCTAGGTGTCACTGGTGGATTTTGGGAGCAATTAGAATGATTTAGATGATCGATCATTCTAGCTGTTCGAATCAGAAGAGTTCTGATCCATCGAAAGGAGTTTCGATGATGTCTATGATAGAGATCATGACATATCCCATTACCATACAGAACTGAACCTAACTGGGTCACACAAACAAGGGTTTGAATCTGGTGATCATCAATTGAACTGATCTAGTTCAATTGATCTGAATGAGATTCAATTAGGTTCAAGGAAATCGTGCTAGCACTCGATTGAACCTAACGTTCTTCTTTTACTATCATAAATAAGTTGTCCTGACTGAGCCAAAGGAGTTTGTGCTCAATCAGAGGCCTTCATATGGTCTGACTGGAGGTTGTCCAAGTCAGAATAGGTTGTCTTATTTGTAAGACATTACCTGCCATTTTTGGTCACCTGCCATTTCTTGTTCTTTGACTTTGGTCAAAAGTCTACCTTTGACTGGTCAAACGTTGACCATTGACCCTTTGACTTTTGACCACATGTCATGCACCTATTGGAGAGCTGGTGGGGGCCTGTCCCCCTGCCAGAACCTGGCAAGGAGAAGGGCGCACGCCAAGGGTGGCGTGAGCCCAAGTAGGAGGCGCCTAGGAGTCCTTGTTGGACAAGGACTCCACCTCCCTTTTGGATTCCAATCAGAGTTCTACTAAGAATCCAGTTTGACTGGTCTTAGGCGCCCTCTAAGGAGGAATCCAGGGGTCTCTATTCCAACCAATCAGATTTAGATCTGATTTCACAAAGGGTTGTGATTGGTTGAGAGGAAGAGGAGTTGGATCACAAGAGGTCTATAAATAAGACCCTGCGCCCAACCCTAATCCTAAGTGAAAGTGAATGCTATTAGACATGCCCCAAGGCTGCCTCTCCCCTCCTTCTCCATGCCATAGTCTCTTCTCCCCTTGCTCTCCACGTCCAAAAGGTGTTTTGGACTTTGGTTGGTGCGATTCAGATCAAGGAAAGGCGATCAAAAGCAAGAAGGCTGCGCTGCTGCAAAAGGACGACTGCAGATCTTCAAAAGAGTTTTGAAGATCCTCCAGATCAGATCCAGATCTGATTTTTGGAGGTGTGATAGAGAAGAAGAGGATCTCCAGATCCAACCCGAGTGGATACCGGTAGAGGCCAGGCGCTTGCGTGGCTAAGATCCAGAACCTTCCGCTGCAATCAGGATCATCTACAGGGTAATAGGATTACCCAAATCAGGTAAATTAAATTTGATTTAATTTATCTTGTTTTATTTTATTTATTAAAATAATAAGAATCAGATCTGAAATATATCAAGATCTGATTGAGATCAAGAGAAAATTTTTGAAATATATCTCTTGATCTAATCAGATCTGAACGAACCTGAACCGGGAAATCAGGATTTCCCTTCACTCCCAACCTAGATTCTTTATTTTTCTTCCAAAATCAAATACATTAGTCTCTAAAAATCTGAAATCAATGTTCCTTCCTATGGAGACAACCCATGATGATAAAGTGGAGTGAGATGGGGTTACTCGAGAAGAAGAAGGGGCTGCCGATGGCTGAGATGATGTTGCAGGTGGCTGAATGGACTTCCTTACTCTGCATGTTGCTTGGAGCATTGTTTACAGATGGAAGAAGGCATGGGAGATGGACTAGGGCTTCAAATTCACACACAAGGTCTCCTTTCACATTGAGCCTTTCATTTGGTGGGAGCCATGAAGATCAAATCAATGAAAATGAGCAAGAAATTGGGTGAAAAAATTTTGGTTTGGATGGAGGAAGGCTTGGAAAGAAGTTTTGGTTTGAAATAAAGTGATTAAAGAGAACAGAGCAACAAGATGGCTCGGGTTATAAATTTCTATCCTGAAAAAGGGGTCAACTCATCTCAAATTCGAATTGACTCTAAATGAGAGGTTAACTCTAGTAAAACTAGGATCGACTCCTTACAGAACTATTTTAAAAAATTATTTAGTGCACAAGTTGACTTCTCTATTTCATGAGTCGACTCCTTCATACAGAAAATAGTTTAAAAAAAATTTAATTCGAAAAAAATTTATCAAATTGAAAGGAATAGAGGTTGCAATCAAATTGAGGATCAAAAATGACATTCAAATCAAATTGGGGGATTAAAAATTAGTCAATTGGGGGTTTGATGATTAATCAAATCAAGGATATCAAATAAGAGGGAATCTAGATATTAGGCTTTATGGGTTTAGTTTAACTAAGAAATTTCAAATCCTTAAGAGTAAACCTAAGATGCAACGTAAGTCAATACATCAAGCATTTGATCTTTTATGACTAAAGTGTTTTATCTTCAAGTGCTTAGATCATGCAAATTTTAGAAAAATTTTAAAAATTAAGCATATTATGGAAGAATATCAAAATTAATTTTATTTATTATTTTTGTAATCAAATAGATTCATAGACAATCATGCTTCTTTTAATTTAAGTTTCTTGAACAAAAATTTGATATGGGGAAGCAAAAATATCATGCTGAAATTTTAAGAAAACTTTAGCTCATATCAACCAAAGATTTTTTAGATTTAAGAAGTGTTTCTTTTTTTAACTAAAGTATTTTTTTCTTTCAAAATATCTTTTTTTAATCAATAATTTTTTTTATCAGCTAAAAGAAGATTTGATTTCTTTAATTTTTTATTTTTCAATCCTATCTTTTTATATTCATTCATTAAATCAAGGAAGGCTTTAAATAATTCATTAAATATAAATTTGAAAGAGTTTTCAGAATTCACCTCATACTTAATGGCTATGAAGCAAAGATTTGCAGCTTTCTCTTTCTCATCTGAGCTTGGTGTATCACTATCTCTCCAAATTCTTAGTATTGCTCTTTTCTTGGTTCTTTTGAGATGCTTTTGAAGTAGAGGGCAATCCGATTTGTAGTATCTCCTCTTGTTGCATTTGTATCAGCTGATATTCTTCTTTTCTTTTTCTTCATTTTCTTCCTTATTTTTCAAGTTTTTCTTCATGAGGAATCTTTTGAATTTTCTTGTAAGTAGCGCCATGTCGTCATCATTATCTTCACTTTCTTTTTCATCTTCTTCTTTTGACTTATCATTTTTCTTAAAATATGTAGTAGATTTGAAAGGTGATGGTCTTCTTTTTCTTTGGTTCTTCTTCTTCTTCTTCTTTTTTTTGAGCCATGTTCAACTCATGAGTTATGAGTGTATCCATCAATTCCTCTAATAATAGCTTGGTTATAAGGTCTTTAGCTTCTTGTATGGCTGTCACTTTCGCTTTCCATATTTTTAGCAAACTTTTCAAAACTTTGCAAACAAGCTCATGTTTAGAATATTTCTTGCCAAGACCATTTAAACCATTAATTATTTTAGTAAATCTGATGAACATATTAGAAATAGACTCATATTGTTTCATTATGAACAAGTAAATTAATTTTAGACTTTTTAACTTGGCTTATTCTTTTATAAGTTTTTTCTAATCTTTTCTCATGTTTAGAATATTTCTTACCAAGACCATTTAAACCATTAATTATTTTAGTAAATCTGATGAACATATTAGAAATAGACTGATATTGTTTCATTATGAACAAGCAAATTAATTTTAGACTTTTTAACTTGGCTTATTCTTTTATAAGTTTTTTCTAATCTTTTCTCATGTTTAGAATATTTCTTACCAAGACCATTTAAACCATTAATTATTTTAGTAAATCTGGTGAACATATTAGAAATAGACTCATATTATTTCATTATGAACAAGTAAATTAATTTTAGACTTTTTAACTTGGCTTATTCTTTTATAAGTTTTTTTTAATCTTTTCTAAATTTTTTTGACTGATATACAATTTAATATTCTATTGAATTCATGCACATCAAGAGAGTAATAAAGTACATTAATAGCTTTAGTATTTAATTGAGTCATCTTCTTATCATACTCATCCCAATTCATTTCGGGTTTGGAAAGAGATACACCATTAACTACTAATATGGGTGGACGAGGTCCTCTAGTTATGACTCCCTACATGTCATAATCTAAAGATTGTATGAATATTTTTATTCTAGTTTTTCAAAAAGTATAGTTGATGCCATTAAATAGTGATGGTTTCAAGGTTGATTATCCTTCGATAAATAAGGAACCAAACGAGATTACCATGATCTTTTACTCTTAGACTGCTAGATCAATAATCAAATATTAGAGCACCCACTCTAATACCAATTATTATCCAGAAGGTAGCAACCAAGAGATGGGGGGGTGGGATGAATTGAATTTTTTAAAAATTCTAACCAAATTAAGCTCTAAAAAAATTGTGTGCTTCTAGTTAGAATAATTTAAGTGATTATGATGTGTATGATACAAGTAGTAGTAAATTCAAGATATATATATGATGCTATGCAAAGATTTAAAGCTAAGCTAAATAAGTAATAAAATAAGTAAAGTAATAAGCAAAGCCATAATATAAATATACAAACATTTATAGTAGTTTGGTGCAACCCGCACCTACGTTCACTTTTCAAGCTTTTCTTAGAAATTCTACTATAATCTTTTTGATTTTAGTATATTTATTTTTCTAGGCTTCCAAACAAATTCAGTTAATTTTCTGAAATCATCAACCAAAATCTTATATCGATTATTTTTTGGGCTCACAATCAATCTAGTTGGTTTTATATGGTTCACCAACCAAAATCTATAATATTCAATTTCGAGCTTAGATGAGCCTAATCCCTAAGTTTCTTTTCTCTAAAGAAACTTATAAAAAAAATAAAATACAAGAATAAGGTTTTAGTTTAAAAATAAAAATAAAAAAAATAAACTCTTTTGGATGCAAAGAAGAGGTTGAATGATCGGCTCTTTTGAAGCTTGAGCACTCTTCTTTGAAGCTTGAGATGATGCTGAAGATGGTGGTAAAGATTGCTCTTGAATGTTCTATGAAATCTTGGCTTAAATCCTCTCTTTTTTCTTTTTTTTTGATATGCAATGAAAACCTCTTAAATTTGAAATGATTTTTCTTTAAAATTTCTTAATCTTCTTTTTCAAATGTTTCTCTAGTCTTAAATACTCTTGGAGATAGCTGGAGAATAAGTTATAGCCATTGAAAGTATTGAACTAGCCTTTAGAGTGGAGAAATGACCATTGAAGAAGCTGCAAAAAACTAGCCGTTAGGCCTATCCTGACATTGGGGTCGACTTAAATTTTTCTCAAGTTGACTTGAATCTCCAAGGGGTTGACTCGACCTCAGGGTTTGAAAAATGAAGCTTCTACATTTTTTTGAGAGAGTTGGCTCATCTGTGTTGGAGTGGGCTCAATTGTTGGGGTGGACCCCAATATTACTGGGGTCGAACTCCATTCGGGCAATTCTAAAATGTAGCTTTCTATTTTTCTTTGAGTTGGCTCCAGCAGGGCTTGAGTCAACTCTAGACCATGCCAATCTCTTTCTAGCATACCAGGGTCGACTCCAATCTTTCTAAAACTTAAGATTCTTCATTTTAAGTCTTGTTTCAATGCAGAGGTCTGCTTCATTGGCTTTGGGGTCGACACCACTAAGTCTGAACTTGAATTTTTTCTTTTTTAAGATCTTGAGTTAGTAACTTTTGAAGAAATCTTTTCCATGGATTATTTCTTTAATTTAAGTATCTGAAAAGATCTACATTGAATCTTAAAATACATGATTACTATCATCTATACTTATATTTTAGAGTCATCAAAATCAATCTTAGGATGAACACTTGCTTTGTAATCTCAGGATATGAAAGTGATTCAAAATAGAATATTTTTTGATGTTTTTAATTCTAGATACATCAGATATCGACTGCTAGTAGCGCATCTAAGGTAGGCTTTAGACCGTGAGAGCTATGAGTGCCAAAGGTCAAAGAGGTGGTCCGGCATAAGTTGTAATGGCGTATTATGAAGCAATCTATTCCAAAATGCTTTAGGTTGCATTTGGTGCATCATCCAGGCAGTGGTAATCTAGATTATCCAATAATCTAGATTATCTGTAGTCTAGATAGGTTGCCAGTAATGTTGATTCCTATGTTTGGTATATATAGATAATGTTGTAATAAAATTACTAGGAATCTTGATTGATATGTTTGGTATGATAATCAGGTTACTCGTAATATAACATTAAATTTTTAAAATATCCTCAAATCAAATTTATTAAAAATAACACCACACATATAAAATATAAATATTATATATATATATATATTATAATATATTATATTCTAATATATATTTATATTTATAATATATTATAATAATATAATATAATATTATAATATATGATAATATAATATAATATTATATTATATAATATTATATTTATAATATATATTATACTATATTATTATAATATCATATGATATTATATTATTATAATATCATATAATATCATATAATATTATATTATTATAATATTTTTATAATATACCAGTATTAACTTAATAATATTATAATATTATTTAAAATATTATTATAATAAAATAATATTATATTATCATAATAATATTATTATTATATTATAGATACTATATTTATAATACAATACATATATTATATATTTATATATTATTATATACTATATTATGTTATATTATTTTAATATTATTATAATATATTATTATTAAAATAATAATATTATATTAATATCATATTATATTATAATAATATTATAATATAACATAATATTATATTATAGAATATTATTATATAATAATATTATATCATATATATTATATTTATAATAGATATATTTTTTATTATATATTATATATTATAATATATTATTATTTTATTATCATATATTACTATATTATAATAATAATATTATTATATTATATTATATTATTAATATAATATAATATTATATTATATTATATATCTCTTTTTATGAGGGTATTTTCATTCAAACTTATCATTATCAGATTATTAAATATTTGATAATCTGGATAGCCATCCATCCTATTGATAATATAGGTTACCTCATGAGAGGTAATCTGGATTATCTGATAATCTAGATTACCAATCTAAAAGGTATACCAAACATGGTAATCAAGTGGGATCCTTTTAAATAACCAGCAATCTGGATAGATTACTGGCTGCCAAATGCAACCTTAGAGTTCCAGCACTACAACATAACGTGATCAGTAGTTTTCAGCCGCTCTTCACAAAGTGTACAACTCCTTTGAATTTGCATGCCTCTTTTTCTTAAGTTTTCCAGCATGAGTATCTTATGGTCATAGCATAGCCAATTAAAAATTTTAACTTTGCAATTTCTAAATAATCTTTGCAAAGAGATATATGGTACCTCCATGTATGAGAAAGCGATAGTAATTTTTGACAGTAAAAAGTTTGGTAGCTGACTACTTCTAGAGTCTTTTGTCCTCTTCCATGGTGAGAGAGATTCGTCGTAGCTAGGTCGGTTTTTCGAGACTTCAGTAATCTACCTTTGCTTCAAAGGTTAGCTAAGTTCTGAAGTTGATAATCCAATCTTTCTATTTAAAAAATCTGATGCACTGATGTTCTGAATTTAAAATTAATGCAAATAGATTTGGGTATTGCAATTGTAGAGGACAGTTTATTTGCCAGCGATCGTTTTGAAAGGAGATAGTTTGTCCTTAAACATGTTCTTAATGTAGTAAGATGATTTGAGGAGAACGTTGATTCCACCACTCGATTTTTGTGGTGAGAGATGTCATGGGTCGGGGGTACTAAATTAACAAATTGTATAATATCATATTTTTTAAAAATATTTGAAAAACTAATAAAATGCTTAACACATTGCATCCCTGCATTCATAAAATGAGGGGACTTTGATGCTGATGCTGGTTAAATCTTATCAGTATATTAAAAAAAAAAAGGTTATAACCCCATGTTTATGAATTGCAGGAATTTAGTATTTTCATCAAATATTATCCAATAAAAATTACATAAAAACTATTTTGCAAACTACCTACAAGGGGAACCCAACCATTGACCCCCCTATTGGCCTAAGAACTAGCCAATGACCATGACAACATTTTACTTTATTAAAATTTAGGTTTGTTAAATATACTACATGATTATTCACCTTATATTGAAAAATATTATGATGTTTTATATCTTGATAATTATTTTGTATTTGTCTGGCTATTTTTCAATCATAAACTAGAGCTGAAATCAACATCCCCTTGATCACAACCAGCTCATGTGGAATGGTGTGCAGCATAATAAGTAACATTGCAAATGGGTTGGGTAGACCCTGGCCTGACCCAATCTGACCCACGTAGATCCGACCAGAATCATTTTAATGGACCCATTGATCCGGGTTAGATTCTAAAATTAGATCCATTCTATTTTTCAGGTCGGGTCTGGATTTACTGAATTTTGACCTAACCCGATCTAACACGACCCATGGAGATTTTTGGGTTGATTTGGGTCATGATATAAATGACCTAACCCGACCCGACTTGAACCCAATATGAGATCCAAATTAGAATTAGTATATTTATTCATCTAACATTATAGAAATGATAGAATCATACTGATATAAAAATGGATAAAATAGAACTCCTTGACTTATTCCTACCTTCATTTGCCCTGATTTTACACATATATTGGAAGGAACAAAGATTCTATTGATCAAAGATTGTTGGCTGTCATCACTAAGTTTTCAAATTATGTCAAATATTTTGGTATTCATTTTTACATACTCTTATTAGTTAGATCTTGGTACTCATTGTAGCTTCATAGACTTCATTAGAAACATCAACAGGAATAAAAATATAAGTAGAACTAAATATGAGTTAACAATAAGTAATAGATTCAACATTTTCTTAACAGTCTGAAAATTGGTACATAAGCTAACAATTATAATCTAGATCTGAACCGAACCCATATTTCATGGATCGGGGCCGGTTATACATGACCTGATCAATTTACACCCATTATCCAAATTAACCCATTGGCTTAATTTTGGATCAATTTACACCTAGCTTTGGTCTTATTCTAGTCAACACATCGAGTGTCATAGATTGATTGAGCCATTCAAAATGTTTAATCCATTGGGTTAATCTTGGATCGATTTACAACTACTTCGGTCTTATTCTAGTGAACTACCAAGTAACAAATTTGGTAACTTCAATTTGGCATAGAACAATAGTGAACCTACATGCACATGCAGTGGATCGAAGAATAACCTTCACTAGGAATATAAATTTATTGGAGGTAGCGGATCTAATTTAAAAAGGAATTACGTGTGATTTATGTTGCATAAGGGATAATTTGACCTATGGAAGACTGCAGAAGTAGCACACTTTGTGAGGTTCTCAACTACCACATTCTTTTTTTCTAATTAGTTTGTCCTGTTAAGAGTGTGTGCACGGGAGGAAGAGCTGAGAAGTTGGACTATATTCTTTATAAGCTTTTTTTTTTGGCATTGACTGATCAAAAGTAGCTTTATTCTTGAGTTGTGCTATGGTGGTACAAGCATGTAAATGGTATTCTTGCATGGTAAGAACTTTATTTTTAAGTTATCCTTTTGAACTCCAAGCAAGCCTTCAATTTTTGGAGGAGGATGACCATGATGTATAGAGTTTGGGTCTCTAAGAACTATATAGGGCATCCTTTTTATTCTACTTAAGCCTTCCACGTTTGGAGGAGGATGACCATGATGTTGCGGGTTTAGACCTCCAGGAACTATACAGAGAATCCTTTCATCAGCTCCACTTAATCCTTCAATTCAACTTTTGGAGGAGGATGACCATTATGTATTGGGTTTGGACCTCTTACAACTGTATGGAGATCCTTTCAGTTCCCCTCAAGGCTTTAACTTTTGTAGAAGGATGACCATGATGTATTGGATTTGGTCCTTTAGGACCTATATGTAGGATTCCACCAACAACATTTGGGCCTTCAAAAAGTAGATGCTGGTTTTCTCGTATTTATTGGTAGTTATGGTTGATGATCTAGCTAGATGTCGGCCTCTAGGGAGGAGATGAGAGTATCCTTTAGCTAAAACAGTAAGGTGCACTGCTGCATGCTAAAAGCTCCCGAGCAAATGATACTCGGATTGAGAACCAGAAAACCTAAAGGCAAGGGATGTGTTTTTATCATTTCAGTGATGAATCTATGCATCCATGATGCTATTTTCATGTGTCAAACAATGGTAACTGTTGGGGATAAACCCCGCTCTCGTCGAAGAACTGGTAATCATGGAAGAGCTTCGACCAAGAATTCTTCCTCCAGCGGCCAAACCCCTCCCAGACTCCTCCAGCGGTCGAGCTCCTTTCGGACTCCTCCAGTGCATACCGGACCCAACTCACCTGCAAATTTTTCGACACTAGCACTACATTAGACTTGGCACACATAGATCATGTCTTCATAGCATTATAAGCCTAAGCTTTAGCTCCAGTCGGCTGGTAACCTTTAATAAACCAAGGACTGGTTTCAGATTAAATTGACTTGAAATTAGGGTAGCATTTTTTGAAACTAAGCCTTGTCCAAGTCACTTATGTTTCTTATTTGTCTGAATTTTTTTGGACCACAAATTAGAGCTAAACCCTTCCTTCAAGATCCATGTCTAGAGCCAATACCAACACCACCACCACCGCAACACAAAGAGCTACTTTCAGCTTCGTATCTCTAGATAATGCTTTCTGTTGCTCTCAGAAGAGAGGGTTGCGAGTTCTTGACTCCAATTTGGGGGGTGCATTCTGTCAAATATGCACAAACATCCATCTATATCCATCTTGATAAAGAAATGATATTACAATTTAGTTATAGCACAACCAACAAAGTCCAACATCAGAGATTTTCTCAAAATGGCAAGAATTAATTGAAGGGAAAATTCATTCCACCACCAGGTTTGGTTGCTACTTCATAATTAACCCCCATTGACAAAATATTTTGTCTACCATTTTCTTTTCATGGCCATTTTATTTTTAATCCCTAGCTTATCTATAAATGTGTACAGAACAAGTATGATTATGCATCAAAATGAGGTCAACCATGCCATGTTCTTCAAAAAAAAAAAAAAAGAAAAAAGAAAAAAGAAAAATCTTGCCTAAAGATTATTTGAGAAGGCCAAGTGGCCAACTCTGTATTGTCACGAGAGTTTATTATGAAATGAAACTTACCCAAGGACTATTACTAAAGTGATGTTCAAACCAAGGGTTCAGAATAAACATGCCCTGAATTAAGGATTCTATAATAGTGAGATGAAATCTGTCTGTTGTGGTTCTAATAAGGAGGAGGACACCATTAGTTTGCTCATTTAATGAAGTAGAAGAAATATTCCACTTGAGATAACATTTGTTGGCTTATCGAAATGGGAATGGACATCAAAGGGTGAACTATTTTTGATAAACAAGGATCAAATCTTATAATTTGTCAATAGTAGCATTAGATAAATGTATAATATATCATCAAAGTGAAAGAAATCACCAATGTATTTCATTGGTTAAATAGAACTTTTAGTACTTATATATTGTGGATCAATTTTCAAAAGTGCACTCCAGCTTTTTATAATAGGATGATTTTCATGTTGAAGGGGGGCACTTGGACGCTAAAATAGTAAAACTTTTGAAGTTGGTGAGATTGCAAACATGGCGAGATTCATAAGTAAAGAATGACAAATCCAATCGAATATAGTTTAGCTTTGAGTTATCTTTGATGTTATTTGATTTCCATGCATTTTCTCATAACCTACATGCATTTTAACTTAGGTTGTCTTCTCTTCTCCTACATCCTTTTAACATATAAAACTACCTAATTTTACTATAGCTTGCACATCTTCATTATACTTGCCCAAACCATCTCAATCCATTTTGATTAATTTTGTTTAGTTTGTGCAACCCAAGAAACTTTTTTGGTTTACCCATTTCTTAGTTTATATACTATAATTTTACTATATATATATATATATCTGGGAGTCAAAGTCCTTGACATGTTACCTGTAACCCAACAAGTTGATTGATCTTGACATTATATATCAGCCAACGAGTTGCCTAAGGCATGTCCTGCTCAAGAAATGCATTTGTATGCAAGATCACGGGCAAGCATTGTATCATCATCAGATGTTCAAGGAGAGTTGGACCGCTAACTTCCTCTTACCAAATGCAATCGTAAAAAGATTCAGAAAATGTTTCAAAAAAACTCAATGGCTGGAAGAGGACTACTCTAACCATGGCGGACTGAATCACATTGGCTAACTTGATTCTAAGGGCAATACTAGTGTATTGGATGTCAATTCTAAAAATTCTCAAATCCATTATTCAAAAGATCAACAAAAAATGTAGAGATTTCATATGGGGAGATAGTCGCAGCGACTAAGATCCAATTAGTAAAGTTAGTTAAAGTACCTAGCCAGCTGGTCAAGCATCTGCCATCCTAAAAAAGTTGGATACCTTAGGATAATTGATCTCAAAGCCATGAACAAAGCTCTATAGATAAAGTGGTGGTGGAAATAATATGCTAAAGAAGACTGTCAATGGGGGAAGTTGGTACATTCGATCTACTATTCAAAAAGACTCACCACTGAACCATCATCATATCTTCTTTCGTATTGCATCTCCTATCTAGATGGAGGTTTTAAAAGTTTTCAAAATATTTCTACAATGTACCATTTCCAACATAGTGGATGGGAGAAAAATACTATTTTGGCTTGATTGTTGGGTAGATGGACGAGTTCCTAGCAAGGCTTTTCCAACACTATTTAACCTTGCAAATAATTGGGACATAAGCTTTGTCTATTTCCTCTCAAAGGAAAATTTTGTTGCAAACTTTAGAACACCTCTAAACTCTATGGCCCTTGCAAAATTAAAAGGCTCTCAGCTCACTCTTCAACAATATAAACCTTGCAAGGGGGTACAATAGAAAAATATGTAAATGGACTTCATCCATAAATTTCACAATCCGATACTGCTATCTCCTTTTCATGGATGTGGGGGGGGTGGGTGGCGGGGTGGGCGGGGGGATAATATCTCAAATTGGTCTCATCATTTGGCAGCTACCATTACCAAAAAAGGCAAAAATCTTCATCTGGTTGTGTTATCATAATAGAATTTTGACTGCCGAGAATCTTGAGAAGAAAAGAGTTATGGGACCGGACTCTTGCCCCTTGTGTAGCAACCACAATGAATCAACAGACCATCTTATATGCACTGCAACTAGTCAATCCAACTCTAGGATTTGTTGTCAAATGGGTCAAAAGAAGGTCAGCTTCCTCTTAGCTACTAAGATTTGTGGGGTTGTCGGAGGTCAAGGAGACTTTGATAAAAATAAGAAGGAAGCATGGGACTACTTAGTAGCCATCTGTTGTTTGTGCATCTAGATAGAATGGAATAAAAAAGTATTTAGATTTTAGGCTTGATCCTTCTTAAAAGTTGGAAAAGCAATGGCATTCCTGTTTAAGAATTGGACGGCAAAAAGCAGTAATGCAAAATATATAAGTCTTGCTCAGGTTCTTGATTGTCTTTGACACCTAGTTCAAGAAGCATCCTCCACTAGCTTGTCATAAGTTGGAAGTGATTCTATGTTCTAGAGGAAGTTTCTGAAGGGCTGAAAGAAGGAAAGAGTCATCAACTTCCCACCGTTGTTGATGGGATAGCCACATGAATCAATTTTTAATTAATGCCTCATGTAGCCCTTTTTAGAAATGGCTTATATCTTTAATAGACTTGAGCCTTTTTGACATGGAACTATGAGCCATGGACCGTCCCCTCCTCACCATGTTTGCTATTATAAAACTCCATTCCTGTTACTCTCTTGTACATATTTTTCTAATACACTAATTAAGGGAGCATTTTACTTTCCTTCATTTTACCTCAAAAAAGAAAAAATGCAGTGGTAAAAAGGTTCCAATATTAAATCACCAAGGCAAGGGGAATTGGCACCTTTTACATGAAGTTTGTGTATGCTTCTCAAGTCTTCTTGAAAGTAATGGTAATAGAGCTTCACACATGGAATGGTTCTATGGAAAATATATACATCTTGATATGCTGATGAACCAGAGCAACAATATAAGTTACTGAAATACTATCATTAATTTGTGAATAGTTCATGCTTTAAATTATAATGCTTTATATGCTTGCGTATGGAGAATGCCATAGGTTCTATTTAAGCCTTCAACTTTTGGAGGAGAGCCAGCATGATACATTGGGTTTGGGCCTCTAGAAACTGCATGGTGGATCCTTTCATTTCTACTCAAGCCTTCAACTTTTGAAGGAAGACCACCATGATGTATTAGGTTAGGATCTCCAGGATAAGGATCTTTTTAGTTCCACTCAAGCCTATAATGTTTGGAGGAGGATGACCATGATGGATTGGATTTGGGCTACCAAGAACTGAATGGAAGGATCCAATCCACTTGAGCCTTCAACTTTTGAACGAGGACGATCATGATATATTGGGTTTGGGTCCCCAAGAAATATATGGAAGATTTTTTTAGTTCCACTCAAACCTTCAACTTTGGGGGGAGCATGATCATGACTTGATTGAGTTTGGGTCATGAAGAACTATACAAAGGATCCTACTGGTTCCTCTCAAGGCTTCAACTTTTGATGGAGAATCACCATGATGTATTTGGTTTGAGCCTTCAAGAATTGTATGGTGGATGTCATCAGTTCCACTCAAGCCTTCAAATTTTCAAGGAAGACCATCATGATATATTGGGTTTGGGCTGTCCAAGAAATATATAGAGGATCCTTTTTGTTCTACTCAAGTCTTCAACTTTTAGTTGGAAGGCCACCATGATCTATTAGATTTGAACCTCCAAAAACTATATGAAGCCTTCAACTTTTAGAGGAGTGTTACACCCTAAATCCAGGACACAACATCCGCCACGTTATCAAGGGATGCAACCCAAGATAACACGAAGCTTAATAAATTAAGTTTAGCTACCAAAATTTTCAAGCTTGCTACGCAGACCCTCAAGCCTAGATCCTTCATCATTCTTAATCTTAATCCTTTGTGAAAAGAAAAAAATAAAAATGTATGAGCTACACTAGCTCAGTAAGTAAAATCTATGCTTCCTTACCAAATCAAGCATAAATTTTTCCATAATAATATAATATTTATAAAATAATAGATATTATAAAATAAAATATTTTATAGAACATAATATAAAATAAGTCATAAAGTCAATTATGCATGTTTAAATCAATGAAAATTCTATAAATATGATTCATAAATCATTCTTGTTAGATATTCATGTCATGTTTCAAAATATTGCTTATAGATATTCATGCTAAAGTCATGTTATACCTAGGAGAATGTTTTTTAATCGATAAAATTCTTGTTTCTTGTGCCAACTTTATACCCATTGGCAGGACTATATTTCCTTATGAATGCTAGCTTCGGATGTCGACTTTCCTAATTTTAGAAATTTGTTCATAGCTATCTGAGAGCCTTTCAAATCTTTGTATCTTTTTCTTAAAAGAATACATATACATAGATGAAAAAATAATAAAATTCATACTTTATAAACATGTTATTTTTATAAAATATATTCATGGAATCAATTATCATAATAAAATATGCTTTTTATATCACATATGCTGATTCCTTATTTTATGAAAAATATAATTTCATCAATAAGAAGTCATATGCATGGAAAATATAAAAATTTAAAAATAAATAAGGAGCGTAAGATTCACTTATCTTGATCATTCTAGATCTTTAGACTTTGTTAGATGAATCAGATTATCCTATTTAAAATATTAAATCATAGTAAATTTTTATTTAATAAATTTAATAAAATTAAATAATAATAAAAGGAGGTAGTTGATTGGGTGATTGATTCCGATAAACCATACAGACATAAAAGTGATTCAATCAGGCACAAAAGTGATTCGAGGGTCATCTTGCTGAGGTCAACATGAGTCCTTAGAAGAGAAAACCTGACTTAATGTAGTTTGTGGTTTTTTTTAGAGAGAGAAAGTGGGCAAAGAGAGAGCATCTTGGGTCCCACATCCTCTCTCAAGAGAAACTCTAGAGAAAAGGGGAGAGAGATGAGAGAGAGAAAATTCTAGAGAGACTTGAGAGAGAGAACTTTTCTCTCTCTTCTTTTTTTTTTCTTTTCTTTCTTTTTCTTTTTCTTTTCTTCTTTCTTTTCTTTGCCAATTAACGAGCAAGGGACCAATGGCTTATGGCCGGAAGATCGGTAGCATGGTGGTGGCACAGGCAACCTATGGTGGTGGAGCAAAAGATGGCCGATGGTAAGTGGCCAGCCAATCAAAAAAAAGAACAAAAATCTTGAAAAATAGGAGACCGATCCCCATTCTTCTAATTTTTTTGATCTTCGGCCGCTTATCAATGGCCAAAACCTTCGAGGAAGGTAGCTAGTAGGTGGGGGTCACTACCTAGTGGTGTGGCACCACGAACGATAGTACTAGTGGCCGTAAAAAAGAGAAATAGGGCTCGGCCCAAACAGAGAAAATTAGGGGTTTTACTCATGGGGCTTTTCTAGCAAATTCAGCAGCCAGTGGCCATGCATAATGGCATGGGAAGAAGGAGAA
>QRFJ01003295.1:30334-67803 GCA_006176705.1 Cocos nucifera
TTTTGGACTTACTTCTATCCTGTCCTCCCTTTTTTTGTTCATCTCTGCCTCTAACTATAAATCCTTGAGCAGGTGTGTCTGAGCCTGATGCTGTAGCTGTACTTTTAATCTGAGCTCATTGGATAACAAAATTGCTTCTACCTCTTCAAGACCTATAGTCTCTTTTCTATAAAGCATAGTAGTGGTAATATGCTCAAAGAATTTAGGCAAAGAGTAAATTAAAATCAAAGCCTTGTCTTCTTTATCTATATCGACACCAATATTTGCTAAGTCAAGCAAGAGCTTATTATACTCATCTAGGTAATCTTTGAGTGAAGTTTCTTCTGCCATATGAAATGTATATAATTTTTTTCTTAAATATAATCAATTTCTCAAGAATATATAGATTGTCTAATTTTTTCCATACATCTTTGGTTGTATCTAGATCCGCAATATTGCATAGGACCTTATCACTCAATCCTAAAAATAGGACTCCTAAGGCTCTCTTATTAATTTTTTCTTTGGTAGCCTCATCTCCTGGGATTGTATCCATACCCTTAAGAGCTTTTGCTACACCTTCTTTAACCAACAAGTATTTTATTTTTACCTTCCATAGTGAAAATCCTCCTGTGCCATCAAAGACGGTCACATCATGCCTGACAATGGAGTGAGAAATAGATACTGAATCATTAGCCATTGAAAAATTTGATTGCCTGTCACTAGCCATCTTAGTGCTCTGATACCAATTTTGAGATCGCACACATTAGATTGGATCAATTTAGATTTGAATTTTAATACTGTATCTCTTTGAGGTAATTTATCAAACATATCATAGGCATGAATAAACAAACACAAACAAACTAAAATTTATGTGACTCAGCATAAGGGGCCTACATCCACAGGGAAGAAAAGCAATCCACTAAATAAACCATCCCAAAAATAGGTACAATATAAGGTATAAAATATCCAAAACAAAAACCGTAGGGAAGGCAATAGTATATCAAATAGAAGGCAACAAAGATCCAATCGGATCAACCAATTCCAATCTCAATAACCAATCAAAGATAAGAGAATACTTGAGATGAAGATTTTCTTTCTCAACCTTGATAAAAAATCAAGATATAATACCAAAATATTAATAACTAACACCAACCAAAGAACAGGGGCATTCAATCAATAGCATAGAGCGTCTGTGAAATCGAGAAGAGAAGAAAGCTTCAAGAATCCTCACACCAAAAATAAAAAAGAATGGAGAAAGGTTGCTAGAAGCCTTCAGTGCAGAGCTCCAGTCGATTGAAAATGGAAGATAGGAGGAACAAAAGTAGCAGGAACAAGAGCCGAGAGCCCAAAAAAGAAATAACACCAAACCTAAAGCTCGTCGTTGCATACATCAGAGAGAGGGCTTTGGTCCCCTTCTTAAAGAAGAATAATCCTAGCAATATTCGGAGTTTGATTTGAAGAAGAACACCATAAGTCATAAAAGTCTATCAAGAAGAGTCAAATAAAAATACCTTTTTTGCAGAAAACCCCTCAAGTATTAATATTTTGGAGCCATACCTTATTTTATAACAAAATTCACATTGAATTCACTTATTTTGAAAGAAATTATAGGAGAAAATATTATTTAAATATTCAAAGGAAAACCAAATTTTCTAGTAGTTACTCTTAAAATTAGGAGGAGAGATGTTATTTAGATTTGATTGAAAATTTTGAAAATTTATGTTGAGAAAAATAAATTTTTATCTTAAATTCTTAATCAATTCCTTTATGATCTTCTTAATTTAAGCTTTCATGTGATTAGTTAATTTGATTTACAGGATTTGATTACTTTATCTTTTTTTATAATTAGTTGGAGTTAAATTAAATTTGAAATATATTTTTATTCCAAGAAATAAATTTTTAATCTAATTTTGAAACTCATTTGAAAATCTAAATATAATGTAGGATTTTTGATGTATCTTGAGAAATTAATCTTGTAAAATTGTTTGTATCAAGGCAATTTATACTTAAGAAATAAATTTAAAAATGTAACTTTTATTTGCTCTGATACTATCATTGATTTACTCAATACATTCTCATTATATATCTTTTCTAAATTTAAATGACTAATTTTTGTTAAGAAAATAAAAAAAAAGATATTGAAGAAAATATTATGCTAGATTTCACTACTCAAATTTTTTGAAATGTTCTATTCCCTTTGTAAGCTTAAAGCAATTACTTACTTGATTGAAAAGCTAATTATAGAGTCAAATTCATTCAAAAAGGGGGAGAGCTTCTTGGTATTTAAATTTAAGCTAATTTTGAGAAGAAAGAAATATTTTAAACATATTTTGAATCAAAAAATAAGTTTTCAAAGGGGAATATTTTAAACATATTTTGAATCAAAAAATAAGTTTTCAAAGGGGTGATGATTTATTTAAATTAATTTTCTAAATTTGATACATCTTTCATTTTAATACATTCTTGCATTCAATCTTATAGATTTTGATGATATTTTTTTATTCTTCTTATGAGCTTTTTGATGTTATAAAAAATGGAGAGAGTGATGTTGAGTATATGTGTAAAGAATTAATGCCTAAGAAACTCAATGAATTAATGCTTAAAATGAAATCTTAATACTCATCGATTTAAATTGAGATATTATTTTAAAATGAGTATATGAAATATGTGCAATAAACTAAAAATTAATTAAGAATATTCATGAAGTATGCATTTATGTATTTAATCAATTACTTCATAATACATATTGGCAAAATAAATTGAAACACATTATTTGCTTTTATTGTGCATGTACTCAAAGTTTTATCATCATTAAAAAAGAAAATATTGTTTACCCTAAGATTGACTTTGATAATTCCAAAATTAATGTTGAGTATAGATAATACTAATCATGTATTTCAAGCTTGAATGCAGGTCTTTCCAAGATACTTAAATTGAAGAAATAATCTATGGAAAAGATCTCCTTAAAAGTCACTAAGTCAAGGTTCTTAAAAAAGTGAAAATTCAAGTTTAGACTTAGTGGAGTCAACTCCAAAGTCAAAGAAGCCGACCCCTGCACTAAAACAAAGCCTTAAAATGAAGAATCTTAAATTTCAAGAAAGATTGGAGTTGATGCCAGGTCAATTGGAATCGACCTTCGGCATGCTGGAAGGAGACTAGCATAGTCTAGATTTGACTTAAGACCTACAGGAGCTGACTCTCTCTCAAAAAAAAAAAAGAAAGCTGCATTTTCAGAATTGTTCGATTGGAGTTGACCCTAGTAAGATTAGAGTTGTCTCTAATGGTCAAGCCAACTCCAGCACAAGCGAGCCGACTTTCTTAAAAAAATATATAAGCTTCATTTTTCAGACCCTAAGGTCGAGTCGAGCCCTTGGAGATTCGAGTCGATTTGAGAGAAATCGAAGTTTACCTTTAAGGAATTGAAGTCAACCCTAATATTTAGATAGGCCTAACGTCTAGTTTTTTACAACCTCTTTAACAGCAATTTTTTCACTCCAATGGCTAGTTCAAGGCTTTCAATAGCTAGAACTAATTTTTTAGTCATCTCTAAGAGTATTTAAGGCTAAAGAAACATTTGGAAAAGAAGATTAAGAAATTTTAAAGAAAAATCTTTTCAGATTTAAGAGGTTTCCATTGCACAATAAAACAGAGAAGAAAAAGAGAGGATTTAAGCTATGATCTTAGAGGGCAATCAAGAACAATCTTCACCCCTCTCTCAGCATCCTCTCAAGCTTCAAAGAAAAGTATTCAAGCTTCAAAAGTGCTGATTATTTAATATTTTCTTTGCATCCAAAAGAGTTTATTTTTCTATTTTCATTCTTAAATTGAAAACTCATTCTTGTATTTTATTTTCTTTACAAGTTTGTTTAAAAGAAAAAAAACTTAGGAATTAGGCCTATTCAAGTCCAGAATTGGACATTGTACATTTTGGTTAATAAGCCTATAAAACTAACTAGGTTGATTGTGAGCCCAAAAAATAATCGATGTAAGATTTTGGTTTGTAATCCCAGAAAATCAATTAGATTTATTTATGAGCCCAAAAAAATAAATACACTATAATCAAGGAGACTATGGTAGAATTTTCAAGGGTAGCTTAAGATGTGGACGTAGGTGTGGGTTGCACCGAACCATTATAAATCTTTGTGTGTTTGTGTTGTGGCTTTGCTTCTTGCTTTACTTGTTTTATTACTTATTTACCTTAGCTTTAAATACTTGCATAACATCATACATATATCTTGAATCCGCTGCAACTTGTATCAAACACATCTCAATTACCTAAATTATTCTAACTAGAAGCATATAATTATCTTAGAGTTTAATTTGGTTAGAACTTTTAACCCTCCCCCTCCCCTTGGGTTGCTAACACCAAGCGACTCTACTGCTAGAAATTCGGACATTAGAGAAATCAAATTAATCACTCAACAAATTTTTGGAGATCTTAAGAAAGAGATAATGAATCTCTGTAATTACTCTTTGTGTAAGACAATTAACTCTATTTTAGATATGATTAATATACATATTTGGTTGGGGAGGTTTCTGATAAGCATCGTAAATTCACCAATAAAAGTATTAATTTATTAATTAATTTATATTAATTTTTAAGAATTATCAATCAATTTATATATAATTTTTAAAAAATTCATATTTTTATTAATTAAAAAATTAATTAAAAAATAATAAAAAATAAATAAAAATTAAATAATAAAATTTTATTATTAAAAGAAAGAGCTCATTTTTCTGATCACAATGAAATAAATTTCAAGTAAAACGGAGCTAAAATGAAAAAGATATGAATTTTTAAAAAAATATATAAAATAAATAAAAATTAAAAAAAAAAAAAAAAAAAAGAAAACGGCTCAACCGGCTCCGCAAGCCGAGCCACCAAGCCAAGCCGAGCCACCAAGCGAAGCCGAGCCATCAAAGCCGACTCAGTCATTGAAGCCATCAGCCGGTCTACGATCCAGGCGTGGACCGCCAGCTCAGCAAAATCCGGCGAATCAGAGCCTGCCACGTGGTGGACCTAGACCCTTAAAGGGTCTACAAAATTTTATCATGGCTCAAGGGCAATCTGGTCATTTCACTCATGACAGAAGCGTTATCTTGAATCTCGCTGCAACTTGTATCACCTCAACATTATCTCAATTACCTAAATTATTCTAACTAGAAGCATATTTTTTCCGGTTAATTATCTTAGAGTTTAGCTTCGATTCCAGAACGCTGGTTACTCCCGAACTTTTAAAGAACCCAATTAGGCACCCTCCCCCTCCCCTTACCAGAGACGGGTTGCTAACAAAGGGAATTAGTCCCAATTGCTTTTAGAAATAAAGATCTACCTCTTCTAGCTCTATAAAAAGGACTAGCCTCTAAGAAAAGGAGGGTTGGAAGAGAAGCTAAAATGGAAGTCAAGCTCGGGAGGTTGCTTCAAAGCTGCGGTGCTGCTAGAGAAATGCCTCAGAGTTTTTTTTTTTCTTTAATCTTGTATTAAAACTCTTTAACTTGTATTTAAATTGCATTTAGTTTTAAATTTAATAAAGAGTTTCATTATTCTTTTCAATTCTATCTTTAAATTATTTGTTCTTTATTGCTCTTTAATTTTACTATAAGTAGTTGCTAAGATCTAAATAGTAGATCTTAGTATCAAATTTATTTTTGCATAATTTAAATTCTATTTTTATTTATAGATCTATTTTTTACTTTAATCTTTGCTTTCTTTTCTTGTATTTTAGAAAAAACAATTAACTTTATTTTAGATATGATTATTGCCTCTCTGTGGATTATCACCACTTTCTTCATAATTTTTTTGTTTAAAAAGTAAAGAGTCAGATTTAAATTAATAAACACGGTGTCTTAACGACAGCATCGTGTCCCTATCAGTTTCTCAGCTCTTCCTCATAAATTTTAGAAAAAAAAATGTTTAAAGTGGATTTTGTTGGCCATGAATTAACTAAATTGTAATGGTTATTTCTTTATCAAAATAGATAAGGGTAGCACATGATATATTACAAGTAATCAAGACTTGTGATGACTAACCATGGATACATAATGAACTGCATTAATATCATTATAATATTTGCATATCAGCATGAAGATTTTGTTGGCAGCTTCATCCCCTTGCCGCACAAACCCGATGGTGTAATCAACATTCCCTTCAAATCTTGTTATATTAAGAGAATATTTAAAGTGGATTTTGTCAGCCATGAAATAACTAAATTGTAACGGTCATTTTTTTTTATCAGAATAGGTAAGGATAGCTCATCATATATATCATCTATATATCAAGACTTGTGATGTATATCTGATGAAATGGTAACTAATTATGTTTATCTCATGAAATGCATTAATATCATTATGATATCGATAAATTGGCATAAAGATTTTGTTGGCAGCTTCATCCCCTCCCTACAGCAAACTGGAGTTTATATAAGAGTAGAACTCAAAACCCTTCCTCCCCATAGCAAGACACTATTTATTAAAGATATGGGGCCTAAGGTAGCACTTTGTATCGTGTTGATGTTTGCATTGGCTCTTGATACCAGTCTTGGAGCAAGAGGTGCAGGACACTTTAGGCTCCTCCTTAGAGATGGAGGAATCCTCCGTGCAGTTCATGCAAGCCCAAACCCACTACATAATCACACTTCTCTTGCAAATATTGGAGGCTTGAGTGGAAGTAAAAGAATCCTTCATGATGTTCCTGGAGGCCCAAATCCGATAAATAATCATGCTCCTCATCCAAGCATTGAAGGCTTGAGTGGAACTGAAAGAATCCTTCGTGAAGCTCCTAAAGGCCCAAACCCAATACATCATCAAGCTCCTCCTCCAAGCATTGAAGGCTCGAGTGGAATTGAAAGAATCCTCCATGCAGTTCTTGGAGGCCCAGACCTGATACATGGTAATGCTCCTTCTCTAAGTGTTGAAGCTTGAGTGGAACAAAAAAGATACTACATCATCATCCTTGTTCAAATGGTCAAAATAAATGATGTGATGTTTAATAATTGAAGTTGTTGCATGGTTTTAGTCAGTAAATGCTAAAATGGCTTTTGAGGAATATGTTTCAACTTCTCTCTTCTTCATCCCTACCTACACGTACGCTCTAAATAAGACAATCCAAGATAAAAGGGCATACCTACCTACTGAAAAAAAATCTAGAAGGTGTGTTATGCCAACAATCTTTGGTAGGTCAAATTAGCCTGTGTGCAACATCAATTACTCATAACTCCCATGTAAATTAGATGCCCAACACCTAGCATGTGCAATATAATAGGTGTGGTTAAACATGTGTTTAACCAAGTAATGCTGGCTTTTGATACACAAAGCACAGATAACTTGTAGGTTCCCAAGTAATGCCGGCTTGTGAATGGCATGACTCCACAGGGGTTCTGTTTAATGGGATGTTGGTTTTAGCTCTAGTTTATGGTTGAAAAAACAACCAGGCAAATATAAAATAATTATTAAAATATAAAATATTATAACTTTTTTTATTATAATGTGAATATTTTTGTAATATACATAATAACTCTCGATTTTAGTAAAGTAGGATTTTCTCATGGTGGTTGGCTAGTTCTCGGGCAAAGGAAGGGGGTCATTGGTTGGGTTCCCTCGGTAGGTAGTCCATGAAATAGTCTTTAAATAATTCTTACTTGAATAATGTTCAACAAAAATCAATAAATTTCTGCATTTCATAAATGTAGTGCTATAACCTTCTATATTTTTATCCCAGTAATATTCAGCCAGCATAAAATCCCTGCATTTCTTGAAAGTGAGCATTTTAAAAGTATGCAGGGAATACAATGAATGGCTTTTTATCAATCTTGTAATTATTTTTTTAAAAATATGACATTATACAAATTGTTAATTTTGCCCCATCTACAAGTAAAGGTTAATTGTCAAATACATAAATGTTGTAGATTTGATGAAATTGCACGCATGATGTCATTTTTCTTTCTAAAATTTAGAAAAATAAGGGAATATAGTTGTTGGACACCTTTTGAGCTCAAAATATAGGGATAACAATGGGTCGGATATGGATTGAATTGACCAATACTTGTATCAGTCCCATAATTAAAAATCTTGTATCCATACCCGCTTTATATCCATCTTGTGTCAGGTCGGATCAGGTAAAGTATATGAGGTGGGTTATGGTGGGTCAAGTTAGCTGCACAAGATAGATCAGATCAGGTCAAATTGGATCGGATAATTATAGCTTATAGTTATAATTTATGAAATTATAACTGCTGTATAAATTGGAAAAGCTTATAATTTATTCTCTTATGATCCAATCCTTAATTCAGATTGAGAAAATTCTAGTATACATTAATAGCCATAATTTATTTTAATAAGAAATAGTTTATACATAAATCAAATTAATTGAGGGCTTAGAAACAAAACAAACAGAAATAATTGACTGTTGTGATTTTCATGAAGTATATATGTTTTCTAAGTTTTAATATAATAAATTTCTAAATTTAAAAAATGGAGGGACGATATAGGCAAATGAGGCTGTGATGGCTATCATCTAGCAAGTAAATGGATGGATGGGAAGGTGAATAAAGGTTATATTATATCGAATTAGATTCGGAGCTAAATATATCATTATCCATATTGATCCAGATTCTGCTTTCGAATATTATATCTAAAATTTATATCTATCTCTAAATATATCATTATCCATTTTGTATTGCCATCTATATCAGACAACACACAAAGAAGGTGCACCATCTTTTCTAATGAAAATAAGAAGGTGCACATTAACATTTTATAGATCTCTCTTGGCCTCTCCTACCTGAAATAAAATGGATATCACTAAAACTACATCCCGTAACTTACAATGGAGTACTTGTTTCTTTCTTCTCCTCAGAAAAACCATATGGCTACCAACAAAGGAGAGTGCTCAATCGTTGAAATTTTATATAATTTAGAACCCATTTGGATGAATGGACTGAGAAAATTCTATTGGATTCATGGATTGGATGAGTACAATCACTTAGATAATATTTTTAGTTGTTGAGATTTTTTTTCTTCTTATGGGATTTGTGCCTAAATCCTCGATAGTTATGGATATAGTCCTAGCCCAGCATGTAAATCTACTATCTAATTAATTTTATTGCTTCAATCCACAAATCCATTGCAATTTTCAGCACATTCATCTAAACAAGCCCATAAGGGGGAAATGGTTATAAGGCTTAATCCAAAAGAAAAACCAATGAAAAAACGAAGAAAGTGCCATAGATAAGATGTGGTGGTCATGAGGCGAGTATGTCATTCATGTTGCATCATTGGAAATAATTATTAGATATGCCTAATTGGAATTGAATTAGGTTTCGATCATACATAACATAATTGAACTAAATTAAGTCAGGTTTTTTTTCCCTTTGTTTTATGAGTAGAAAATGGTCTTTTTTTTTCAGAGAAATGCAATAGGACCGTAACCATGATGAGTTGGATTCAAAATTTTACTAGTGCAAATGCTTAAGCAGAGAGGTACCAACAAGCTAAGAAAAGTCTAATTGACAATGACATTACCCATCTTGTTTGTGAAATATTTGAAACATGAACATAGTTGAGATTAGGAAGGAGGACTCTTCACAAAAAGAACCTTGGTATGTATGTATACAAAATTTATTTGTATGTGTGCGAGCAAGTTTTGTTGAAGAGCAAAGAGATAGAGGAAATGATGGGTGGGCTAGAGGTATTCTACACAAAGATGAAGTTCATGAGGTTTAGGTGATGTGAACTTTAAGGCGGCCTTTGGTTGGCTTATGCTTTATAGAACTAGTTCTAAACAAGGTGTGCAGTAAGCAATATAAGCTCTTTTAGGGTGCAAGATTAATTTAAGCCAAGTTTACTAACAATTGTTAGAGGGGTTAGTGTACTTGAGAATCAAGCTAAGAAAGAGTACCCAAAGAAACAAATGGCCTTGCTGGGCAACCTAAATTTCACACTTTGGCTCTAATGCTATGGAAGAATTCAAGCATGCGAGACTTGATGTATTGCACCAAAAAACATGAATCGATGAGCACCATAAGTCACACATAATTCCCTTTTAAATTTGATCCACTACCACCAATATATTTATATTACCTAGCTAGTGAAGGTTACTATTCCACTGCATGTAAATGGTTATCACTTACATGTGTATGTAGGTTCACTATTGTTCTATGCCAAATCGAAGTTGCCAAATTTGTTAGTTGTATGCTCGTGCTTTTACAATATCTACTTAACATGAATAGTTTATACAAAAATAATTTGAATTTTACTATCATCATCATATAAAATATTTAAAATTATAATAAAGATCATTTAATTGAAAATTTATCTCATAATCAAACGCCGTTTAACCCTTTGATCGCTTGTTTCTAATTTAACGATCAAAATAATTCCATACTAAATTGATCATGATAACGATATCCGATTAAAGTGAAACTTTGATAGTATGCTACAAACATCATTGAGATCATCGTTATAGATTTTTGAACCCATCGGAGGTTTTCATCTATCAGATCATTGCAACATCATTCATGATCATCGAAATCAAATTTTTCTAATCGATGAAGCTAGGGCCATCGGATTGAGGTGATCTTTTGCGATGATACTTTAATGATAATTATTTAGATAATGAACGATGAAGATGGACATTAAATTTTAAAATTATATAATATTTAGAAAAAAATAAAAAAATTATTTTCAACCTATGGCAATGGTTATCAAAAATCACTGCTATAGATCTACAGCAGCGGTTATAGAACCGCTGCCGTAGATCTATGGCAGCGATTTTGGGTAACCGCTGCCATAGATGTATGGCAGCGGTTCGATAACCGCTGTCGTATGTTAGATTAAAAATTCTCGAATTTTTTCTTTCCTTTCGTGCGCGCTCGATCTCTCTCTTTGTCTCTCCCCCTCCTCTTCATCGCCGATGAGGCTTCTTCCCCTCCGACTAATGTCGCCCCTCCTTCCCCCCCGATCGTGCAGCCCCTCCATCCCCCAGCCAGCATTGCCTCTCCTTCCACCTCGACCGACACCGCCCCTCTTCCCCCTCGGCGGCACGCCCTCCTTCCCCTTCCCCGGCCGCCATCCTCGGTCGCCCCTCCCCGCCACCCCCACCCGGCCCCCCCACCCCAACCCTCCCCTGGCCGACCCTCCTTTCCCCCATCCCCGGTCGCTCCTCCCCGCCACCCGCCACCCCTCCCTGGCTGCCCCTCGTTCCCCCCATCCTCGGCGCCCCTCCCCCACCCTACCACCCACCAGTCCCCCATCTTCGGCCGCCCTCCCAACCACCCCCCACTCAGCCCCCTCCTTCCAACCCATCCACGACCGCCCCCACCCCTACCACCCCCAGCCCCCCCCATCCTCAGCTGCCCCTCCGCCACCCCCCACCAGCCCCCCACCCCTCACACTCCTCCCAGTCGTCGATCCTTCCATCACTTTGCCTCCCGGGCCTCTTTATCACTATGCCCCCTCCCCATGGCCCCCTATCTTTGGTCGCCCCCTGCTCTCTCTCTTTTCCTCTTTCTCTCTCTTCTCCATCTCACTATCTCACTTTTATTTCGTAGGTTACCTCTAGTGCCGTCGTCCTCCTCTAGTGTCATCATCGTCGGCGATCCTTGAAGCTTTCGGTGCGACCCGCTCTCTATAGCCGTAGGTATAATTTTTTTTTAATTTTATAGTATTATTTATTAATTATGTATATTTATAATAATTTATAGAATATTTATAATAAATATTATAAATATTTATTATAAATATTATAATTATCTGCATGTCGTAGTTTTTGGATCGTGCCGTGGTGGTAGCCTTGGGCTGTGTCATGTCAGTGGCTGTAGACTAGATCTATCAATGGATTGGGTTCGAATTGAAATCTGAATATTCAGATCCAGATCTAATTTTAATTACTGGTATCAGATCCAAACCTAAATACTCGATGTGTCTATACTTGAGAGAGGAAGGAAGGGATCCGACCTCATCGCCATCATTGGGAGGGAGGGGGTCTGGCCTCACCGACGAGAGAGATCGAGAGAGGAGAGGGAGATCGAGAGAGCGAGAGAGGGAGGGAGGGGGTCCGGCCTCACCGATATCACTAGGAGGGATGGGGTCTGACCTTGCTGGTGAGGAAGATCGAGAGAGTGAGAGAGGAGAGATGGGGTTCGACCTCACCGACGAGGAAGATCGAGAGAGGGAGACAGGAAGATCGAGAGATGAAAATGTTGGGAGGGAGGGGTTCGGCCTTGCCACCATCACCGGTGAGAGAGATTGAGAGAGGGAGAGATCGAGGGGATGGCACATAGTCGAGCCAGCTCGGATATATAGTCGAGCCGACTCGGACCATGATCGAGCCGATTGGAGGACCCAAGCTGGATGTCTCAGGCACGGAGCCGGCTTAGCTTCTAAGTGAATAGAATTTGATATATTTCTCTAAGGTTCCAACTTTAATCCCTAAGGTGCCACCATCATCTACTTTGTTCTTCTTTTAGGTTTCTGGATTAACCCCAAGGTTCACGCAAATGATCGGATCTACGACTGTTGCTCATCCTTAATTATTTATGAATGTAACTCATGTTGTAGAATTTATTGCATAATATTTTCTAGATGTTTATATCTTGTTGCTTTTACTTATTGTATTGCATAATGATAGACCCATCAATTGATTAGTATACATATTAGAGACTATTTATTGATGCTATACTAATATTATTGTTCAACATGTTATATTGATTAATGTTCATTAATGTTGTAGGTCATGATAGCACCGAAACACTATCTAGCTTTCAACCCTTTCCCTCGGTGGGTTACGCATAGTTCAGCATTCAAGAAGCAGTCGAAGCATACTCCGTCCACCTCAGCATCGACTGCTCGGGGAACTCCACCACCGACATCTACTCCACCGATAGCTGAGCCTCTATCATCGCCCATATCTGAGACACATGCTACTACGCAGACATCTGAGGGTATATTTTTATTATATTAGCATAACTTTATTTTTTATATAGTATTTGTGCACTTATATATTTGCATAATGTATTTACATTGCAGATGCATCATCCAGTCGGATATTTTATGGTCCCACACGTATGGCACACGTGTGGAACTGCTACCATCAGGTGATGGTCTATTATGATGCAGAGGGGAGGCCGGTAGGGGAGGCCGGTAGGGGAGATGCATTTCTTTTTTGGAGTGCTTATGAGGCATTCGGACATCATTTCCATAAAGCCCAGAGACTAGCATTTGATGAATGTTGCCATTAGGGACTGGATATGGAAGGAGATATGGATAAGTACATGCATCTTAGTTATATTTATACATTTTATATGTTTACACTATATATATTTGATCAGAATAATTTTATAATTGATTTTTGATAAATTTATGCAAAGGAGGTATGATTTTCTCAATCATGAGAGAGCTTGAGATGCCCGATTGAAAAAGATCGGAGAGTTGTACCAAGGTTACAAGGTCAAGCTCCATAGAGGATGGCTCGAGCATCGATGAGACACTCCGGAGGAGCTTGTTTCCTAGATACAGAACTTTCCTCCGAGTCAGTGGGAGAGGATGGTTAGACACTAGAGGAGCCAGGAGTTTGAGGTAAAATTCCTAACTTTTGAATTTTTCAATATACTTAAAGTTTTATTTAAATATTAATTATTTATTTAAATATTTGTTAGGCTACCTTCCATCAGAACCGGGAGAACCGTGTAGCCCAAGAGTATACACACACTCTGGGCCGTGAGTCTATGGCCAGTCGTGTGCATAGAGAGGTAATTAATTCTAAATCTTACTAGATAAATTAAATTCATATTTTTTATCATCTTTCTAATAAATTTACCCTTTGTTATAGCTAATGAGAGATGGAATGATGCTCAACCATAGCGAGATCTTTCGATCCAGTCGAACGAACAAGATGGGCAGATCGATGAATGCCGTAATCAGGCCTATATTTATAAGTATTAAATATATTAGTATATATGATTAGTATTATAGCATTTCTTATAAAATTTTATTTTTATTTATAATTATAGGATCAGTTAGATATGCTCGTGAGCAAGGACTCGGATACCTCTAGGCCCCATGACCATCTATCTCAGATCTTGGGGCCTAAGCACTCTAGGAGGATCCAATGCAAGCTCAGACACACGCCGATGAGCTACTAGTCCGAGGTGAGTGTCTCCTCATAGACTTCCAGTGTCATCAGTTGGGAAGAGCTTGAGGAGAAGTTGGCACGGGCTGATCATGCTGTGATGCGGGCAGATCGTGCTGAGGAGCATGCATTTCATCTAGAGGGCATCATGAGAGACATGATGTCGAAGTGCGTGTTTTGAAGTCACGAGCTTTGAGGATATGTTGGCCCGCATTTCAGCTCCAGCTTCGACTTTGGCTCTAGCACCAACTCCAACTCCAGCTCTGACTCTGGCTCTAGCTCCGGCTCTCGATGACGATGATGATGATGTAGATTTAGGAGACTTTTGATATATTTTATTTTTTTAAAAAAATATTATAATAAATTTTATTTGATAATAAAATTTTAGCATTTCAAAATAATTTTTATGTTTGTTATATTTTCTTATGTTATATATTTATATTTATTAGATAAAATATATAAAAAAATAAAAATTTTAATTTTTTTAATTATAAAAGATCTACGATAGCGATTTTATTACCGCTGTCATATCCGTGCTAACTGCTGCCATAGGTTCATGGTGCAAATGGTGCCAACCACTGCATTAGATCTATGGCAGTAGTTAAGAAATCGCTGCTATAGATAACCTATGGCAATGGTTACATAACCACTACTATAGATCAATATATTGCAATGATTTATAAACTATTACAGTAGGCCATCTATGGCAGTGGTTCAAACAACCGCTACAACAATCGCTGCCATAGAGCTACGATGATGGTCGTAGTGGTAGCAGTTAGAAAACCGCTATCATAGCCTATGGCAGTGATTTTTTGGGCTATGGCAGCAGTTACGAACCACTGTCGTTGTCCTTTTTTATAGTAGTGACATTATGAATCCTAGAAAATTTTTTGAGGTTACTCTGAAAGTGCATTTTGTAGGGTTCAACTTTATCTTATACTTCTGGAGAGTGCTGAAAGTCTCTTCGAGATCAATAATATGATTTGATGAAGATCGGCTTTTAACCAGCATATCATCTACATACACCTCCATATTATGGTCGATCTGCTTCTTGAAGATCTTATTTATTAGGTGCTGATAAGTTGCACCTATATTTTTAATCCCAAAGAGCATGATCCTATAATAATAAAGATCATGGTCAGTAATGAAAGCAATCTTCTTCTCATCCTTTGGTTCCATCCAAATTTGGTTATAGCCAGAGAAGGCATCCACAAAGATAAGGAGTTTATGGCCTAAAGTTGCATCCACTAGTTGGTCAATCCTGGGTAGGGAATAGCTATCTTTCAGACAAGTTTTATTTAAATCTATGAAGTCTATGCACATCCTCCACTTGCCGTTGGCTTTTTTGATAAGGACGACATTTGCAATCCAATCCGGATAAGATACTTTTCGGATGAACTCCATCTTAAGCAATTTATCAACCTCATCCATGATAGCCTTCTATCTCTCTGGTGCAAAGCTATGCTTCTTTTGCTTCACTAGTCGACGTTTAAGATCTATACCCAAACGATGCTCCATTACCTCTCATCAATCCCAAGCGTATCTATAGGCACCCAGAGAAAAACATTAGCATTCTTTAGTAAGAAGGCGATGAGCTACTTTCTAACTTCTTCTTTTAGATTAGAGCCAATCTTTATATTGTGTTTCTTATTCCCATCATTCAAAGGGACCTCCACAAAGTCGTCGATGGGTTCCCCCCTTTCTTCAGATAGGTCATCATGGGCATCAAGCCTGTCCACTAAATAAGGATCTGCTTGTTTTTCTCTCTGTAGAGCAATATTGTAGCAGTATCGAGCTAGTGCCTGATCTTCACTAACCTTTCCGACTCTATGCTTTGTTGGAAACTTCATTTTTAGATAATAAGTTGAAACCATAGCTTGGAGTGCATTCAAACCAGGTCGGCCAAGGATCACATTGTAAGAGGAGGGCACCTTCACCACTAAGAAATCGACTTGGGCTTCGAATTATTTTGGATACCGATCCGCCACGACTTGTAAAGTTATTATCCCTTCAACTGGCATTGTGTCACCAATGAACCCGACTAATAGAAAATTCATTGGACCCATCCTACTATCAGATATGAACATTTTAGAGAAAATATCATAAAATAAAATATTAGTAGATCTTTCATTATCAATTAAAATATGGCGTACATCATAGTTTGCAATATTTAGAGTTACTACAACAACATCATTATGCAAAAACTGTACCCCTTGAGCATCTTCCTCAGTGAAAGTGATAGGTTCTTCAGTTCGCTGCTTCTTTGCTGGCTTCGTTGATCTACTAGCTTCCCCCCACTGATGTACTCCAGTAATAGTATTGATGATGCCAAGTGGGGGCTGATCTCCTTACTGTTCATCCCTCTGAGGTGTTCAGGTTGTGTTAAGGCTCTCGATCGATCTTTCCTTCTTTCTGACAGATGCCTGAATCGATCTAGCCGACCTCTTCTAATTAGTGCTTCAATCTCAACCTAAAGTTGGATACATTCTTTAGTATTGTGACCATGGTCACGATGGTAGAGGTAGTACTTATTGGGATTGCATCTAGCTGGGTGACTCCGCAACCTCTCTAGTCTTGGCAGTTGCTCCTTTATCTCCATCAGCACTTATATCTTTATGGCATTCAAAGGAGCATAGTTGTGGAATCTTCTAGGGAGGAGTTTCATTGCAATTTTCTATCCAAACTTCTTTGTTGATGAGCTCGAGGGGGAGTCCAAGCTCGTTCATGCTCAAGAGAGGTTCGGGAGCATGACTGAGCTTCACTCGGCTTTTCTTCAGTAATAAGCTTGCTGGATTTGCCCGCCTGCTACTCTTTCATGGCTTCTTTATCTTTTAGTTGGAAGGCTTCCTCTGCTCAAGCATAGCCTTCAGCCTGGGCTAGAATGTCGACAAAGTCTCGAGACTACTTCTCTAAGAAAAAAAGAAGATCATTTTTTTGGAGACCCCCCTTCAATGTGGCCATAGCAATAGATTGATCCAAATTTTGGACCTCCAAGATAGCAGCATTAAAGCAGTTGATATAGGCTCGAATAGACTCCCCATCTTTTTACTTTATGTTGACGAAGGAGTTCGAACCTCGTCTCTGGCGATTGCTACTAATGAAATGAGCCATAAATTCATGGCTCAGCTGATCAAAAGAAAAAATGATACCCAAATTGAGGCCTAAGTACTAACTTCTTGCTACTCTCTTCAGAGTAGAGGAAAAAGCTTGGCAAAAAATGACGTCAGGTACGCCATAGAGTAGCATCATGATCTAAAATGCCTCAAGATGGTCGACCAAATTGAAAGTCCTATCATAACTCTCTAATTGAGGGAGCTTAAAGTTCAGCGGGATGGGCTCCTTCATGATTCTGACAAAGAAGGGGGATCGATGCAGATGTCATTCTCATGGATCGGGATGGCATGGCAGAGTTCTTTGATTTACCAGCTCATGTCTCAGAGTTTTTTATCAAGAGCATCATCCTGATTATGGATCTCGAAGGGGTGCTAGCTGGAGATGGGGAGAGTCTCTCCAGGAGAGGAATCATGGTCAGAATAGGGGCTCTCTACCCTTTGCTTTCCCTTCCCAGGGGTTATAGGCCTGCTCACCTAGGTAGGCTTTCTTTGCACCTCTTCTTGATGTTTCGATAGGGACTTCTCTGATGAAATCGGTGTCAGGTGCTGCTGCATGGCCTGCACCAATTTAGTGAGACCCATAACCTGCTATACCAATAGGTTGAATTGCTCCGAATCTAGCATGGCTGTTGGTGGAGGGGGCTGTGGTGCTGGCGATGAAGCTGGGATGGATGGATCTAGCTCAAATCTGATGGTAGAAGCAGTAGACCATCGGATGGTTGTCTTCTTTGGAGGCATTTTTGGAGCAAGAAGGGATTAAATGGAGGTGGATTCAAAAAATTTGGAGAAGAAGAAGGTAGATAGGATCGACTGAGCACTCCTTTTAGAATAAGAGCTTAGAAGCCCTTTCTCTAATACCAATTCTATTGATGTAGAAATCTGTGAGGATGCCAGAGGTAGTTGGAGTTGAGAAGGTGAGGCCACTGATAGGACCTACAAAATAAAGTCCAAATCGGAGGTGGACGACTCCGATAGGATTCTTTGATGCTCAAGTCAATTCTCTAGATAACTAGAATGGAGTGATTAGAAAATAGAGAAGTAGAGTAATGGAGAGGAGAAGAGAGCTTAGATAAAAATATATATGGAGGATCTTTTTTATAGACGAAAAGTATAACAAATTGATGGTGACAACTACAACTATCTGGTAATGGGCCGCCTAGGCCACATAGAGTTTGTTATGAAGAATGAGTTGTCGTTTGTCACAACTTGCGGGTAGTTGAGATCCATTTGTTGGAGTTTGGATGTAGGTTAAAGACTTCAGTATATATAATGAACTTGCAACCAGCTGAGGTTTGTTAGGGGTTACATCTAGTGTCTTCAAGGAGTTTGGAAGCCTCCTGGGTCATGTGCAAGTAAGTGCCTCTTGAATTGAGATCTGAAATACTATGCTCCATCCTCCGTGGAGCAGTTGTCATGAATCAGTGGCTTGACGAGGTCCTTTTGGATGGCTCCAGCTGACAGGCACGACATGGACTAAGTAAATCCGTGACTGGTTGGAAGAAGCTCATCTTTAAGAGTATTCAAATGGAAGGACTTCAACTAGAGGAAGTACGATTGAAAAGAGTGCATCCAGAAGGAGTCCACCTGGAAGGGGCATTGCTGGGAGGAGCACAACTAAAAGGAGCACTACCAGGAGGAGTGCGACTGAAGGAGTTCATCTAAAAAGAATCTAACTAGAAGGAGCATGATTTAAGAAGTTTGGCTAGAAGGAGCACTGTTGGGAAGAGTGCGATTGGAAGGAGCGCTATCGAGAGGAGTGCGACTAGAGGAGTTCATCCGAAAGGAGCACGATTAGGTAAGTTCGTCCGAAAGGAGTCCACCTAGAAGGGGCATCACTAGATGGAGTGCAACTGAAAAGAGCACTGTCAGAAGAGTCCAACTGGAAGGAGTATGACTTGAGGGGTTCGGCTGAAAGGAGCGTGTTGTCCATAATATAGGACTTCAACCATCTTTAAAACTCATCATCAATCAAGCTCGGGAGGGCTGAACTTTGGTCCTATCATTTATTCTAAGTTAAGAAGCAAGATTAATTAAATAATAGTTTTTCTTTACTATTCAAGATCGTCTGGCCGAGCTTTAATGTACCTTCGATAAGTTTTGCGGTATGGGGCTTGTTATTGAGAGGATCAGTGGATTTTCTCAGAATGAGGGTCGGCAGCTAAGGACTTTGGTGGGATTATTTTACCCCAACAATAAGCTTCACCATTGAGCCCCTCAAATCTATCCTTCATGCATATGAATGACCTATCCTAGTTTTATAACATTAGAGATCAGGCTCAATCTTCAGAGGCCAAATCTACTTACTTCTGTGGCCCTCAAACTATTAAGGGCACCACCACCTCCTCTGAGTCTTGGGGGCATCCATCCTACTAATAATCGACCTCATGCTCAACCAAATTAGAATAACCTAGATGCAAGTTTAGGAAATGAGATCACTATACCCCATCCATTCCCACTTTATGTCATCTTTTCTATCCTGATGGAAGACCCTGGATATTGGCTAACTATTCCTGTTATTGTCATTTCCATCAAGTGTTTGGAAATTCTTTGGAGTCATACACCACACTCAAAAATCTGATCAATGATTTAAATGATTAAGAGTGGATAGAAATGAACCAAGTTAAGCCAACACTTGGTTGGTGTCAGTCAAGGGTAGCTTGCTCTTGCAAGTATTGTTGGTGATGTATTTGTTTGCGTCACATTTTGATCATGCACCACATCAGACGTCAATGGAAACTATCAGTAAAACTGGCCGATGGGTTAATATTTGTAATGGAGGCCGGTGAGTGCTAATTAATTTAGTTTTGGAGGAAGAGAGGGAACCAAAAATTGTTATATCTAAATTATTAAGCTCTTTCCAATTTCTAGTTATTTTCAAGTGGATTTTTAGATATTTTTGGTGTTATTTCATTTGTAGGGTTAAAAGATGTAAAAAAATTATGAAATTAGATATAGGAGATGTAGGCTGCAATTGGAGCCTATTTTTTAAATTATCCTAATTGGAGCTTAGGGAAAATGGCCTAATTTAGCCTCAAATTTGAAATGAACCGGGTCCAATCAACTGGCAAAATTTTGTCAATTAGCATCTAATTAAATCCAATTTGACCAATGAGTGTGGATAGTGGGCACAAGGGTCAATTGAAGTACAATTGGAGTGGGATGAGTAAACCGAGTTGAACCAAAAGAATAGGCTTAGGCAATAAAAGGATTTTGGAAAATTGGTGGGAGTTGAGCTCAACTAAACAAACTGTTAATTGGGGTTGGATCTAAGTTGAATGAATGATGAGTCGTTTAATATATTGGAATAGATTGAATCAGGAGAGAGTAGAAATTTGAGTGAAATTTAGGGGAGGGGACAATCAATTGATTCAATTGTGGAATTAATTTTGCAATTGATTAATTGAAAGTGAGATGGAGTAGGGTCTTTAAGAAATTGAATTCCAATTGAAGCATCGAGAGTTCGTTAGCAAGATGAAGATTAACTAAAGCCATTGAGCATATTTTTGGCACATGATTGTTTATTGATTTAGACCTAAGGAGTTTGAGAGGGGATAACCTAGGGTGTCTATATTCTCAAAGTGGGATCCATTCCAAGTCTAGAGTAGTTTGGAGAGCACGAGTATTCAGCATAATTTCATTGTCTACACATGCCAATGAGACTCAAAAAGGACCATAATTTACTTCAATATTTAAGGAAATGTTAGCAACTCATTATCAGTAAAAATTATTTCTCATGGTTACATGATAGGGTTCACAACTTGACCAATGCCCTCAAGTCATATAGTGGAAGCATCTATAGGGTATAGTGATTGCAAAACATCTCCTCTATGATTGGAGGATTTACATAATATATCCCATACAGATATCTACTCTAGTTTCTTCAATTATGCAGCCCAATCATACGAGGCTAGATTTTGCCTCTTGAAGAAAGAAGGTTTGGATTCAATCCATCTCAGTTATGCTTGTTTTATTTGTTTCTTGTCTTCTTATTCTTGCTCCTTTGTTTCTTTGTATCACCATTCCTATTTTCTTTTGCCATTTCAACCTTTCTTCTCCTTCTTTTTGCCCCTCTATTATCATATTCCTTTTTCAACCTCTATTTCCACTTTTAACCTCTGCTCTCTTTCTTTTTGACCTTTGCCCTATACTTTTTTTCCTCTACTCTCTTTCTACAATTATAGTAATATTTTCTTGGATGTCTCAGGGCTGCATTCGAATAAACTAGCTAGAAGGTATTTTTTGGATTACTTGGCCTTATATAATTATCCATGATCTATATAGAGCATAACTAGGACTAAATATGTATCTACATAAGTCCTCATATTTTTTTGTTAAGTCCTAGCATGCTTTTTAGGCTAAAGATCCAACTCCATTCAAATCCAATCACAAATACTACGATCAACCTATGTTATAGTGTCCCCTATTCAACATGGGTAATAACCTGAATCGACTCTAATACTATTTGTAGCAACTTAGGATCTCAACTAAGAAGACTAGCTAAAGGTAAAATTTACTTTCTTTAGTCCTATATAAGTATCCAAGATTTGCTTAGTGTATAGCTAATCAAAGTCTAAATACATTCCCATATGATTCCTCACATCCTATTAGAGGGCATCAGGCTTGAATATCCTCCATTTCAAGTGATATTATATACAAATCTAAAAACTTCATTTTAGAATTATTGAGTACAGCTTTCTTTGAATCTTTTGCTTGCATCTGAGGTCACTAAAGAGGAAGAGATGCTTCATTTTTAATAGTTGTTTTAATGATAGCTCAAATTGATGATAGGGAGCACCTTGCAGTATTAATTTGAGTGTAGCTATTGGCATTAAAGGTTTAGAGATTGTGGGTACAATATTTGTAAATGGAATGCCATGTAATAGGGATATCCCACTAACATTAGCTTAAGAATGCAGGTGTTCTAGTATTTAGTTATGGTGGAGTAGTCATGAGGCTTACTTTGAGAGTGTGGGAGACTTGAGGTAGAGAGGCTCCATCAATGTAAGCTACATGGCTTAGATCGTGTCAATATCAGCCTTTTCAAGATTTGATGGCTTAGAAAATTATGTGTAGGAGAACATGTGATTTATGTAGGGTTTGGTGTACATGGCGGAAGCGTGAATTTAAAAGCAAATTGTATGAAATCATAAAATCAAACCCAAACCCTAGGACCATCTTATTAAAATTTAAATCATATAATATGTATTTATAACATAAATTAGGTTATTAGAATATACCACTAATTGCTAAACTCTAATTTGACCCTGATCGCCAGCAACAGTCCATCAAGAGTTCCACTAGGTGCCCACATGTTCACCCTCCAATGTTGATCTACACAGGGACTTGATCAAATTACTAGCACCTTTGATTAATTTAATTAAAATTCTTATGATAAGAACTTTAATTTATTTGGACAGAATCTTCTTTAGCCTTTGATGTCTCCCTCTTAGCCTATCCTTTCCTTACTTTCTATTCTCCTTATCTTTCTTTACTCTCTTCGTAAGCCCTTGTCCTAAAGCAGACCTTTTGTCCATAAATAGGACTTTATTTTAACAAGGGAAGGAAGAGAGAAATTAGATAATTATGGAGATGATGTTAGAAAGAAGGAGAGAATTCGATGCCTTGGACTCCCGGTGTGCACCCCTATTTATAATCTACGTAGGGGTGCTTCCACCAATTTCTCACGCCCTTTCCCTAGGCTTATCTCATGCCCATCCATCCTTCTCACACCCCACTAGAAAAACATGCCATGTGGAAGCATGAGAATTAGTTTCTAGAGTCGCTTCAGGCAGAAGGACTCTTGGAAAAATAATTCTCCATGGTTTCACAAATGTTATGTAGTTTCTTTTCTTCTCATTAGCGCCACCAATAAATGGTTTTGATTTGATGGGAATGCCATCCAATGGCTCTCATCTCATGCACCAACTTCAGATGGGGGCGTGGAAGAAAAGTCAATAACTTATCATCTTGGACTTGGTCCAAGAGGCACCATTCAAATGAAAGGGTGGCTGGGTTTCCATTCTTATCCAAATTCCAAATAGATTACGGAGGAGTTTTAGAAGTAGAAGGACTGTTCTGTGCCTCCTCCTAATCTAAAATCTCCATAGAAAAATACTACATAAAAAAAAGGATAAGGCATAAGGAGGTTGGCGCTAATTCAAACCATGCGCCACATATACCTAACGCACAAACAAAACCCCCATGTGCCAAGAGAGAGATTTTCTAGCACATGGGATTTAGATATTAGATGCCCAACCCCTTGGTCAACAACCCAAGGATCAACCCAATTAAGGATCAAATCTGATTTAACCAAAATTGAATCTAATTAGTCCAAATCGAAACCCGATTCGAATCTGATTTGAATCTTGGTGCTAGGATTTGCAACATGTGCTAGCATGTTCAACTTGCAAATATGATTTAATCAAATTAATCCCTTGATCAATTCTCTTTATGTATGACCCATTGGGTTCCACATCTAGCCAGTAGTGGATCTGGATGCAATTTAATCTAATTTGGTTAGAACTCAATTAAACCGATTTAGGTCAAATCGTACAAATTCGATTTGATCAATTAGAATACTTTCTAATTAATGAACAAATTAAACTCTTTAATTTGATCAAACCCACAAGACATGATTAACATCTAGCAATGTAACATATCTACCTAGAAGATATGAAATTTTGATAGAAATACCAAAAATATCTTTTAGTGGAAAGTTATCCTGTAATAGGATCCTACGATCATCCTGCATCCCAAATATGATTCTGATTATGAAAATTTATCAAACCCAATATCATATTTATATTTCTCTCAATTATATGATGATGATTCAATTAATGAAATATTAGAAATCATTTCTAATTTTTTTATCATGCTTTGATCAAAGACTTCTTGAATCATCATTTGATTGAAGCAAATAGGATGCGATCTCCTCTTATTAGAAGTGATCGATTCTATATTGACCTACTCACAATCTTCATATGCAATCCACCATATCTAGAACATCCCGTACATGATCGAGTCATGAATGAGTATGAACGAAAATATGGATTCATGCATACAAGATTATATGGTAGTCTTAGGTCAAAGGATTATATGTACAACTCCCACTATGAGAATCATCTATTGACATGTAGATAAGACTCTATTAGATGTTCTCAAGTTGGATCAATTCAGTAAACTTATTCTCTAATGAGCATCTATATCCTTATATTAGTGTCATATATAAGTAATTGTGAGATTAATCACCCTCTCCATCGAGCATACATAAGATGTGCCAGTTTTATCAGAAACATTGATCTCTTACTCAATGTTCCATTGATCAGGAATATTTAAAATTAGGGTTTTAAGATTTTAAGTCTCACTGATATGATCTTATCATAACCCTACAATCATAGTCCTAATTTATGAGGTTCATCATAATCTTAAAAAAATAATTAAGCTACAACACATGATGAAATAAATGCTTTTATTGATTTAAAATATCATTACATGAGTCTGTAAGATAAAAGAATAACCCATCAAAATACTTATTTTGATTAGCTTGTAGGGCATATTCCTTTCAATCTTCCACTTATACTAAAGCCAATCGCCCTTAAATTTTAACCCCATACAATTAAGGTGTCAATCGAACTATTGTTATGGTAGAGCCTTAGTGAACAAGTCAGTTATGTTATTCTTTATATCTACTTATTCTATGACAACATCTTGTCTCTTGATTATTTCACGAACGAGATGGAAGCATCTCAGAATATTCTTAGATTTATGATGAGTCCTTGGTTCCTTTGCTTGAGCAACTGCTCCAGTATTATCATAATAAAGTTGTATTAAGTTCTCAATCTTAGGAACAATATTCAATTCAGTGATGATCTTCTTCATTTGGACAGCTTTCTTGGTGGCTTCACTTGCGGCTATATAATCTGCCTCAGTGATTAAGTCAGCTATAGTTGGCTGCTTGGTCTCTAACAACTCACTGCTCCACCATTCAGAGTAAAGACATATCCTAAAATGGATTTGCTATCATCTGGATCTGATTGAAAACTAGAGTCAAAATATCCTTCTAGTTTAAGATCAGATCCATCATATATCAAAAAAATATCCTTACTCCTTCTCAAGTATTTAAGAATATTTTTCACAGCTTTCTAATGATCCTCTCCTAGATCAGCCTGAAATCTACTAGCTATGTCGAAGGCATAAGCAACATCGGGCCTGGTACATAACATGGCATATATTATTGATCCTATAGTCGAAGCATAAGGAATAGAACTCATTCTATTTCTCTCTTCAGGTATCTTAGGAGACATCTTTTTAGAGAGATGTATGTCTTGACTCATGGATAAGTAACCACTTTTACTCCCATCTATACTGAACCTTTTCAGTATTATGTCAATGTTCCTAGACTAGAACAAGCCTGGTATCCTCTTAGATCTATCTCTATAGATCTTTATATCAAGTATGTAGGATGCTTCTCCCAAGTCTTTTCTGAAAAACTTATTTGATAGCCATAACTTGATTGATTATAACATTGGGATATCATTCCCAATGAGGAGATGTCATTTACATACAGAACCAAGAAAACTATGGCACTCCTCCTAGTCTTCTTGTACACACATAGTTCATCCACATTCTTGATGAAGCCAAACTCTTTGACCGTAACATCAAAGTAGATGTTTCAACTCTTTGAAGCTTGCTTTAACTCATAAATGGATCTCTTAAGCTTGAATACCTGATTTGGTCTCTCGCTTGAGATAAATCCCTCTAGCTGTGACATATAGACTTCCTCCTCAAAAAAATCATTAAGAAAGACGGTCTTCATATCCATTTATCATATTTCATAATCATAGTATGCTGCTATGGTAAGCATAATCCAAATAGATTTGAACATAGCAACTAGTGAGAATATTTCTGAAGAAACTAGTCTAGGGTTTTAGGATTAGATTTTAAAACTTTTTTTGAAATCTATGCAGCAAAAACATGAATTAATTATATTAATTCATAATTAAACATGAAAAATTCTAGATTTAAGATTCTATTACATGATTAAAGCATGATATTAAATTAAAAATTAAAACATGAGAATAAATCATGTTAATCATATCAACATAAAATCTATTCTATGCTAGATCAAATCTAGATAGGAGAAAGATGATCATATCATCCATACCATTGCAAATCAAGTTCTCTAACTCACTGATTAGGGCCTGAGGTTATTGTTCTGAGCTGCACATATATCTAGCCTCTATAAGTTATCCACACGAGCCCTTGATCGCTGATCAAAAGTTCGATGCCCATAAATTAGCACAGTTTGCTAGAACTGTGCTGATCCTTCTTCGATGGTTGATCTGGATCTTTCTTTCTTTGAAACTTGAACCCTCTAATTTTTAAAAGATGAGGAAGATGATTTTGGACCTTAGATACTGTTGCCCAAGGATGGCTACCCAAGAGGGGGGGTGAATTGGGTATTACAAGAATTTTTTGACTAATGTGCAGATTTGAATGATTTAAACTAAGTGAAGTGCATATAATGAGTAATGAAACAATCTTTGTAATGTGCAATGAATGAAAGCAATAAAGTAAATAGTATACAATCATAAATACATAAATTTTATAGTGGTTCGGAGCCAAACTCAGTACCTACGTCCACTCCCCAAGAATACCCCTTTGAAATTCAACTATAATTCTCAACAAGAATTACAGTCCGATTGTTTTCCGAGCTCACAATCAAATCCAATTGGTGTTTCCTACCTCACCAACTAAAATCAAACATGATTATTTTTCGGGCTCATAATAAACCCTGATTGATTTTACCCTTGGCTCACCAATCAAACCAATACAATGTCCAACTCGAGGCTTGGACCAACCCAAGTTTCTCACCCCAAGAAACTTGAAACAAAATGTAAAAAAAATATAATTTAAAACAAACTCTGTAAAATTCAAGAAAAGAAAATCTGGATTGTTTTGCTTATAGGGTTGATTTCTTCTCTTTGAATACTTAAGGAAGTAGAAGATGATCTTCAATAATGATGGCCTAACTTCTCTCAGATTTAAGAATGTTGGAAGGACAAATAATGTCTAAAAATCACTTCTTCCTTACTCTTTTCAGCTTACCCTTCTTACTTTCTTAATGGATACTCAATAAACTCTTCAAAAGCTTATTTTTAATGCTCCAAAGATTTTCTTATATATTCTTGAGGCTATCCACCACTTCTTTACAGCTGAAAGGTCTTCAAAATGAGTTCTAGCCATTGGAGTTAAGAAAATAGCCGTTGGAAGTCGTTGTGCATAAAAAGTTAAAGTTCTGAAAAACCACCCATTATAGTCACTGGATCGGCTCAATTTTTCACCAGATCGGCTCAGTCTAACTGAATCGCTCAGTGTACAACTGGGTCGGCTCAGTATTAGTTTACTTAAAAAATTAGCTTTCTATTTTTTATTTTCTAAGACTGGGCCATCTAAGTTTTTCACTGAGCCGACTAGGTACTGAGCCAGCTCAGTTTTTCATTGGATTATCTAAGTTTTCAGTCTTCAATAATTCTGCATATTTTTCTCCATGAATAGCTTTTTATCTTCAACTTTTAAGGACTTCTTCCACCTTAATTTTTATGGTCTTTTCCACCATTGAGGCTTCTAAAAATTTATTGTTTGAGCTTTATTTGAGCATTTGAAATTATTCTTTTCTTTGACATTTCTTCTTATGGGGGAATTTTTTCTATGGATAATTTCTTCATTTTAAGCACTTGAAAAGTTCTACACACATTCTTGAAATACATGATTAGATACATAATACACTCAAGGTTTGACGATCATCAAAATCAATCATGGGGTCAATAATCTCTCCCTTTTTGATGATGGCAAAACTTTGAGTATATGCTAAAGAAATTAATGTAAATCAAGACAAGAACAATAAATTAAACTTTATGAAAGAATTTTTAATGAGCCTATAATTTATTGCACATCATTAGTATATTCATATTTCATACACTCAATATACTTTTCCTCCTTTTTGACAGCATCAAAAAGCTCATGTGAAGAAACAAGAAGTCATCAAAATCAACATCAAAGCATTAAATTGAGAGATGCATTAAATTCATGAAATTAATTTAAATGAATCATCTTCCTTTTAAAAATTTATCCTTTAACTTAAAATAAGTTTCAAATATTTATTTTAATTTTAGAAATTAGCTTGAATTTAAATATTATATGCTCTCCCCCTTTTTGAATGAGTATGATCTTTAATCAGATTTTCAAATATGCACTTTAAGCTTTAAGAGAAATAGAGTTTTTCAAAAGATTTGAATATGAAATCAAGCATAGTATGTACTTAATATTCAATCTTTCATTTTTTTAAAAAAATTCAGTCAATTAAGCTCGAAAAAGGTATGTATCGAAGATGTATCGAGTAAAAAAAAATGAATAGTATCAAAGCAAATGATAATCATATTTTCAAATTCATTGCTTTGAGTAAAAATTATTTTAAAATAAATAATTCATAAGAATTTTGCAATGCACATCATAAATCTAGGATCAAATTTGAATTTTTAAATGAGTTTCAAAATTGAGTTTAGAAATTTATTTTTGAGAAGGAATATGCAGAAATTTTAATTTAGCTCTAATTATTTGCCATAAATGATTATGCAAATCAAGTTTAAAGGTTGGCACATGAAAAATTCAGTATTATATTTATTAATGAACTTCAAAATTATAAGAATGTATCAAAATCAATCTATTTGGAGTAAGAATATGTCTCAAACTTATTTTTCACTCCAAAGAGTTATAAAAAATGATTTAATAAATAAAAGCATGCATATCAAATTGAATAAATACCTGAAAGCTCAATTTAAGAAGATCATAAAGAAGTTTATTGAGAATTTAAGTTCATATTTCATTTTTTTCTTAACTTAAATTAATTAAAATTTTCAATCAAATCAAATTAGAAAATATCTCTCCTCCTATTTTTCATATTTATAGTTAGATTAATTTACTTTTCAACTTTCTCCATCCTTTCCTTTCAAATTAAGCATAATTAATTGATACCACATTAATCTTAATTAATATAAATTTGACTTTTAAGCTAAGATTTTTAAATTTGATTGATACCAAGTTAGTAATCATTTTATCTTTGGTATTTTCTCCCCCTTACTTTTGCAAATAAAGCTATTTTAAAATTAAATAAAATTTTAAGAGAACAAGCAAGTAAACATAATATGAAATCATATTAAAATCAATAGATTTAATCAAAATAACTTTAACAACATTGATGGTATGATGTGAGAAAAAAATTTAGATTATACCATGCATCAATATCCATCCCTTTTCATTTCCAAGGCATCCATAAAAATTTTCTTTCTTTCATTTCATTTGGATCCTTAGTGCACCTACAAAGTCACTTAATGATTTTTGGTACTCAAGTCATCTTGGGTCCATAGGAGTTAGTATTCAAGGTTCCCTTTGAAATCCAAATTTGTTTAATCAAAGTTTGGTCAATTCTTTTAAAATTACATTCAAAAATTTTATGGCCTACTTTGTTACATTTAAAACATGTAAGTGAATGATTTTTAAATGAAGCTTTACTAAACATGTTTTTGACAAATTTCTATTTTCTCAATGAATTATAACCAATTCCAGCTTTATCAAAAATAGCTTTTTAATTATTTAATATTGCTTGAAGCTTTTGTGATCCAAGTATAAACTTTTCAAGCATGGATTTTAAATTTTTAATCTCTTTTCTTAATTTTGCATTTTCTTTCAAAAGAGATTTTTTAGGTTTTAAAAGCTTTTCTTTTTCTTTGACTAAGAATTTTTTAGATTTTGAAAGGGTTTGTTTTTCATCAACTAAAGTTTTCTTTTCTTCAACCAAATTCTCAAGCTCCTTATTCAACTTAACAAGTTCTTCAACTAAAGATTTTTCAGATTTGAGATATATTTTTTATCTTTAGCCAAAGTATCCTTTTCTCTTAAAATATCTTGTTTTTCTAATAAGAGTTTACTCTTTTCATTAGCTAAAAGAAGATTAGATTTTTTGAGTTCCTTGTTTTTCAACTTTAATTTCTTAAATCCATTCATTAAGTCGTTAAAGGCTTCAAATAATTCATCAAAAGAAAATTCGGAAGAGTTCTCATTGTTTACCTCATTGTTGTGAGCCATCAAGCATAGATTTGTTTCTTCTTCACTTGAGGATGACTCTTCTTCATAATTTGATCTCTTTTTCAGTAGGAGGTAATCCTTTTTATATTTTCTAAATTGATTCTTTCCTTCTTTTCCTCTTCTTGGTTCAGAATTTTTTTTCTTTCTCATAAATTTCATGAACCTTCTTATAATCACCTTCATTTCTTCATTATCTTTCGAATCCTCGATAGAGTTACTTGAACTTTCTTCAATGGTTGATAACTTGAGTGCAAGAGTTGTCTTCTTCATCTTTTCCTCCTTCATGCTTTGGTTCATATTGAGCTCATGTGTCATGAGCGATCCGATTAGCTCTTCCAAAGCAAGCTTGCTAAGATCCTTAGCTTCTTGGATTGCCGTTACTTTTACTTCCTAAGATTTTAGGATAGGGACCTAAGAATTTTGCATACAAGATCACTATTAGAATAGTCTTTTCCAAGACTTTTTAACTCATTTATAATTTTAGTAAACCTTATAAATATATCACTTATTGTCTCATGAGGTTCCATTTTAAATAACTCATATTTATGAACCAACATGTTTATTTTAGATTCTTTGACTTGACTTGTACCCTCATTGATCATTTCAAGTCTATCCCAAATCTCTTTTATAGATAAACATGTTGATATTCTATTGAATTCATTATAATCTAATGCATGATATAAAATGTTAATAGCTTTAGCATTTAGTTGAGCTAGCCTTTTATCTTGCCCATTCCAATCTTTTTCAGGTTTAGGCACACATAAATCATTAGCAATCATTATGGGTGTGTGAGGACCATTGAGTATGATATTCCACATGTCATAATCTTGTGCTTGAATAAAGATTCTCATTCTAGTTTTCCAATTAGTGTAGTTGGTACCATTGAAAATTGGAGGTCTAATGGTTGAGTGTCCCTCACTCAACAAAGAACCAAATGGGTCAGCCATAAAATCTTTAGCTCTTTGACCATTAGATCAACAACTAATATTAGAGCATCCGCTCTGATACCACTTGTTGCCCAAGGATGGCTATCTAAAAGAGGAGGTGAATTGGGTATTACAAGAAATTTTTGACTAATATGCAGATTTGAATGATTTAAACTAAGTGAAGTGCACACAATGAGTAATGAAACAAGCTTTGTAATGTATAGTAAATGAAAGCAATAAAATAAAGAATACACAATCACAAACACATAAATTTTATCGTGATTCGGTGCCAAACTCAGCACCTACGTCCACTCCCTAAGAATACCCCTTGAAAATTCAACTATAATTCTCAACAAGAATTACAGTCTGATTATTTTCTGAGCTCACAATCAAATCTAGTTGATTTTTCCTGACTCACTAACCAAAATTGTACATGATTATTTTTCGAACTCATAATCAACCCCAATAGGTTTTACCCTTGTCTCACCAATCAAACCAATACAACGTCCAACTCGAGACTTGGACCAACCCAAGTTTCTCATCCTAAGAAACTTGAAACAAAATATAAAAAAATATAATTTAAAACAAACTCTATAAAATTCAAGAGAAAAAAATTTGGATTGTTTTGCTTATAGGGTTGATTTCTTCTCTTTGAATGCTTGAGGAAGTAGAAGATGATATTTAATAATGATGGCCTAACTTCTCTTAGATTTGAAGATGTTGGAAGGACAAAGAATGCCTGAAAATCACTGCTTCCTTACTCTTTTCAGCTCACTCTTCTTGCTTTCTTAATGGATACTTAATAAACTCTTCAAAAGCTTATTTTTAATGCTCCAAAAATTTTCTTATATATTCTTGAGGCTATCCACCACTTGTTTACATTTGGAAGGTCTTCAGAATGTTGGAGTTAAGAAAATAGTCATTGGGAGTCGTTGTGGATAAAAAGTTAAAGTTATATAAAACTAGTCATTACAGTCACTGGGTTGGCTCAGTATCAGTTTACTTCAAAAATCAGCTTTCTGTTTTTCTATTTTCTGAGACTAGGTCATCTAAGTTTTTCACTGAGCTGACTAAGTACTAAGCTAGCTCAATTTTTCACTGGGTCATCTAAGTTTTCAGCCTTCAACAATTCTACATATTTTTCCTACATGAATGACTTTTTGTCCTCAACTTTTAAGGGCTTCTTCCACCTTGATTTTTATGGTCTTTCCCACCATTGAGGCTTTCAAAAACTTATTGTTTGAGCTTTATTTGAGCATTTAAAATTATTCTTTTCTTTGACTTTTCTTCTTATGAGGAGATTTCTTCTATGGATAATTTCTTTATTTTAAGCACTTGAAAAGTCCTACACACATTCTTGAAGCACATGATTAGATACATAATATACTTAAGGTTTGGCAATCATCAAAATCAAACATGGGGTCAACAGACACCTCTCAAAATCATAAAAAGAATAGAAGAATAGATAGAAGAAAATCCTAGAAGAAGATCCTCTTCTTCTTCTCTTTTTCTCTTACCAAAACACCTTGATTGGTGCCTTTACAATTCCCACTAGAAGAAGACTCTCTTCTTCTTCTCTTTTTCTCTCACCAAAGCACCTTGATTGATGTCTTTACAATTCCCATGCCTAAACCTCTCTATGCCCAACCTCTCCACGCCTAAGACCTCTCTCTTAGATCTATAATCTCAAAAAAGAATTAGGCTAAAAACCCTTTTATATTGAGAGATATGGAGGAGTCCTTGTCTAAGTCAAATACCTAGTCAAGAGACCTCCAAATTGGGCTAGAATTGGGGTGCCCAACTCTTGGGCATCCCCTCTTTCTTTTTGGATGTGGACCACCTGGTGTTTGGCACATTAAAATTTTTTATTTTTTAAAAAAAAAATTAAAAAAAATCAAGAGTTTAAGCACCATACATGGATAAGAATTTTGGTTGCAACAAACTCTATCAAATAGAGTTTGAAATCAAAATAACTAATTATTTTGACTTGGTCCTTAACCAAATACCATGTAAAAAGTATCTAGAACATGGGGATGCATGTCCTCTCTCTAAAAAAGAGAGATTCTATGAAAAAATTAAATAAAATTTCATGTAGAGTGCATGGAGATTGAATGGCGCAAGGATTTGGGAGTCCTAGTCTCCCTAGGACTCCTAATTTGACTTGGTCCAACTTGATCCTTTAACCAAATTAAATTAGAATTTATTTAACCCAATTAGATTAGGTCTTAGTCCAACTAATAATCTTATTAAATTAGATTAAATTAAATTTAATTCTAATTTAATTTCTAATCAAATTAGAGATTAGGTTCAGTCAAGTCCTAATTGAACTAGGACTAGTTCTTCCTAGCAATTGACTCATCCAATAAACCAATTGGACTTGATCCAATCAAACCCAAACCAAATCTAATTAAATTATATTTAATTATACTTAATCTCAATCCTCTAACTTAATTAAATTAAGTCAATTAGCAATCAAATTGCTAATCGATCCTCCTGCAATACTTGTACTAGGTTAAACATTAATCATATTAATTATTTAACCCTAGAACAATTCTTGATCGTTGATCAATAATCCAATCAGATCGAGATCTCTTTTGTGTGTAACCTCATAGGTCCGAACCTAAACTGGTAGCACATAAATCAATTCTTGTACCAATTAAAGTGACCATCTAGCAATGATACCCGATGGTCGGATAGGTCAAATATGTAGAACAACATCCTTAGAATCCATGTGGATATAATTTTTGTATAATTCATCCTCTTAACCAAAATGCTTGTAGGATATCTTGAAATTACTGAATTAGAAATTCAGTTAGTCTAGTACCAAAGCATAGTAAGTTGCTTACAAGCTACTATGATGATCTCAGGTCTAAAGGACACTTATACCTATATCCCATCAGAGCAATTTTTGATAGCAGAATGCTCTAGAGTTGATAACATCTAGTGACAATGTACCCATACATCTCACTTGTATGCCATACCAGTATCTCCACACTCTTTGGTTAAGAGGACAACCAACCTATATGGCATATAACGACCTATGCTCGATAAATGTTGTCATCCTAATTAACAACATATCAATTGGTTGTGAACTATTTAAAGACTAATCAATAAATTCTCTTTTTATCAAAACTAAATAGTCTTAAGAACTTTATCATAATAATGGAGTTCATTAGAAGATATAGACTTTATGATGAAAATGCTAAAATATTTATTTTATTCATTAATAACTTAATTATAATTATAAAGTAGCACAACCATCAATCGGCTGACGATTGGCTTTGGGATATATTTTCCAACAACTCCTACTTGTCCTAAAGCCACTCGGCATAGTATCTAATACCCATCTTTGACTTATGGTTGTCGAACTCCTTTATTGCTAGGGCTTTAGTAAAGTGGTCGGCTAAGTTCTCTTTTTCATCGATCTTCTGAAGGTCGACGTCACCTCAATCCATGATCTCCCAGATCAGGTGGTAGCAGCACAGTACGTGCTTCGTTCACAAATGTGCTTTTGTTCTTTCGTCTGAGCAATGGCACCAGTGCTGTCATAGTGGATCAGGACCAGTCCATTAAGGGAGGGTACTACTCCGAGCTTGATGATAAATTTACTCAGTCACACAGCTTTTTTTACGACATCTGATGCTGCGATGTACTCTGCTTCACAAATAGAGTTTGCCACAGTATGCTGCTTAGAACTCTTCCAGTAGATGGCTCCTTCATTTAGGATAAAGACATAATCCGACATGCTTTTGCTATCATCATGATCAGATTAAAAGCTAGAGTTTGAAAACTTCTCAAGTTTTAGATCTAACTCATCATAAACTAACCATTGGTCCTTCGTATTTCTTAAATACTTAAGGATGACTTCAACCATTTTTCAGTGATCTAACTTCTAGTGAGTATGTCACATTTCGTCTCGTACATGTCATGATGTATGTGATAAATCCCACTGCTGAAGTATATGGGATTCTATTCATATGCTCTCTCTTTAGGAGTTATTGGATAATCCTTCTTAGAAAGAAAAATTTCATAGCCTATCGAAAGATAGCCTTTCTTAGAATTATCCATGCTGAACCTCTTTAGCATAGTTTCTACGTATGTGGACTGGGATAACCCAAGCATCCTCTTAGATCTATTTCTATAGATCTTCATCCCTAGGATGTAGGATGCTTCATCCAAGTCTTTCATGGATTGGGATGACAACCAAACCTTTATTTCTTACAGTGCGGGGATGTCATTCCTGATTAAGAGAATGTCATCTACATACAAGATAATGAATACCACTATCAGACCATTCATCCACTTGTAAATATAACCATTCATCCACTTGTAAATATAGGGCTCTTCTCCATTCTTAATGAAGCCATATGTTTTGATCATCTTATCAAAATACAAGTTCCAACTTCGAGATGCTTGCTTCAATCCACAAATAGATCTTTAAACCTTCCACACCTTAGACTCATCTATAGATGTGAACCCCTTAGGTTATATCATACTTCGGTCAGCCATCTATTTAGAAAAGCTATCTTCATATCCATCTGCCAGATCTCATAGTCCAGATGGCCAGCTATAGCAAGCATTATCCGAATGGATTTTAGCATTACCATAGAAGAGAATGTTTCATCATAGTCAATACCATAATGTTGATGATACTCCTTGGCAATCAAATGGGCTTTATAGGTCTCCACCTTTTTGTCTGTGTTCCTCTTTCTTTCGAAGACCCACTTACACCCAATGGGTTTAACCCCTTCAGATGGGTCAATCAATGTCCATATATCATTGACCTTCATGGATTCCATTTTGGATTTCATGGCCTCAAGCCATTTCTCAAAATCAGGCTTCTGCATTGCATCCGTATAAGTGATCAGATCCTCATCGTTCTCATCGAATTCAATGGGATCACCATCTCGAATCAAAAAACTATAGTATCTATCCGACTGATCTGGTACTCTATCAGATCGTCTTAATAGTATAAGTACATTGAGCTTTGGATTTGATCTAATCAAATTCGATTTTGGTTCAGCTATAGGTGTCGGTGTTTCTACCTATCGAACTTCATCAAGTTCAACCTTAGAGGCAATAATTTCTTCACCAAGAAACTTCTTTTCCAAAAAGATTATCCTGATGAACACTTTTTGTTCATTAGCATGGTAGAAAATATACCCTTTTGATTCTTTAGGGTACCGTATGAATGTGTACTTGTAAGACCTAGGTCCAAGTTTATCTGAGATTAACCATTTCACATAAGCCGAGCACCCCCAGACCCAGAGGTGTGAAAGTGTTGGCTTACATCCTGTCCATATCTCATATAGAGTTTTAATCACAGACTTACTTGAAACTTTATTTAAAAGATAGCAAGCTGATTTGAGTACATATTTTTAGAAGAATATTGGCAAGCTAGCAAAATCCATCATGGATTGGATCATATCTAATAGAGTCTAATTCCTTCTTTTCGACACACCATTATGCTGTAGTATTCCTAAAGGAGTCCATTGGAAGAGAATCCCATTTTTTCTAGATATGTGATAAACTCACCAGAAAGGTATTTTCCTCCTCGATCAAATCGAAGAGTTTTAATAATCTTCTTGATTTATTTTTCTACTTCACTTCAGAATTGTTTGAACATTTCAAATGAATCTGATTTATGTTTCATCAGATAGACATATCCATATTTGGATAAATCATCTATAAAGGTGATGAAGTAGAAATATCCACCTCTAGTACTAGTGCTCATAGGTCCAAATACATTAGTATGCACTAAATCTAAGAGCTCAGTGGCTCTCTCACCTTTTTCATTAAAAGATGACTTGATCATTTTTTCAAGTAGACAAGATTAATAAGTTGGAAGTGATTCACAATCACTCACTTCGAGGATTTTCTTTTGAGTCAACCTATTTATCTTGTTCTTATATATATGACCAAGTCTACAATATCATAAGTACATATCAAACACACTATCTAATCTATGGTGCTTGCCAATGGAATATACTACATTAACATGTTGTGATAATATATATACACTATTATTCAAATGTCCAGAATATAGTAACACCATTCATAATGACATTACAAAATTCTTTTTTTATTAAAATTTTATAATTATCTATGGTAAGTCTGGTAGCTTCGATCGATGGTCTTTAATTGGGAGCTACTCACACTGATTCAGTCTTTGATGAGTTATTG
>QRFJ01003295.1:68803-193163 GCA_006176705.1 Cocos nucifera
AACTTCATCAAGTTCAACCTTAGAGGCAATAATTTCTTCACCAAGAAACTTCTTTTCCAAAAAGATTATCCTGATGAACACTTTTTGTTCATTAGCATGGTAGAAAATATACCCTTTTGATTCTTTAGGGTACCGTATGAATGTGTACTTGTAAGACCTAGGTCCAAGTTTATCTGAGATTAACCATTTCACATAAGCCGAGCACCCCCAGACCCAGAGGTGTGAAAGTGTTGGCTTACATCCTGTCCATATCTCATATAGAGTTTTAATCACAGACTTACTTGAAACTTTATTTAAAAGATAGCAAGCTGATTTGAGTACATATTTTTAGAAGAATATTGGCAAGCTAGCAAAATCCATCATGGATTGGATCATATCTAATAGAGTCTAATTCCTTCTTTTCGACACACCATTATGCTGTAGTATTCCTAAAGGAGTCCATTGGAAGAGAATCCCATTTTTTCTAGATATGTGATAAACTCACCAGAAAGGTATTTTCCTCCTCGATCAAATCGAAGAGTTTTAATAATCTTCTTGATTTATTTTTCTACTTCACTTCAGAATTGTTTGAACATTTCAAATGAATCTGATTTATGTTTCATCAGATAGACATATCCATATTTGGATAAATCATCTATAAAGGTGATGAAGTAGAAATATCCACCTCTAGTACTAGTGCTCATAGGTCCAAATACATTAGTATGCACTAAATCTAAGAGCTCAGTGGCTCTCTCACCTTTTTCATTAAAAGATGACTTGATCATTTTTTCAAGTAGACAAGATTAATAAGTTGGAAGTGATTCACAATCACTCACTTCGAGGATTTTCTTTTGAGTCAACCTATTTATCTTGTTCTTATATATATGACCAAGTCTACAATATCATAAGTACATATCAAACACACTATCTAATCTATGGTGCTTGCCAATGGAATATACTACATTAACATGTTGTGATAATATATATACACTATTATTCAAATGTCCAGAATATAGTAACACCATTCATAATGACATTACAAAATTCTTTTTTTATTAAAATTTTATAATTATCTTTGGCCAAAAGGCCTACAGAAATGACATTAAAAAAGAAACTAGGATAAAAGTGACAATCACTAAGAATAATGATGTGAGATCCAAATATAAGTTTCAAGATTCTTAAAGCTAGAACTAGAATCGATCTTCCATCTTCAACATTCAAAAACCTCTCCCCTGCTCGAATCTCCTACTGACCTACAACCCCTGCAATGAATTACAAATATGGTACGGACTATCGATATCCAATATCTAGTCAGTAATATCAAAAATAGAAAAATTGCAAGGAGTTATCATATAAATACCTTACCCAGCAACAACTTGCTTCTTTCTCGGCCTGTTTGGATCTAGGGAGGCAATGTATTGAGGATAGTTTCTCTTCCAGTGCTCCTGCTTCTTGTAGAAAAAGCACTCAGCTTGACTCTTATCGGACTTTACTTTCTTAGTCTGGCCCTACACAAATGTTTCAGCCTGAACATGCACCTTCTTACTTTTCTTCTTATTCTTCTTTTCTTTTTTAAAGGGTCAAGAATCAGAAGAACACCCTCCCACTAATTATTCATCGACTTCTTGTGGAGTTGGTGATCCTTCTCAAAGTTTTGAAGCAATCCTAGTAACCCATGGTAGTTTACTTCAGACTTTGTCATTCTGTAATGAGTAAGAAATGGGAGATAAGATTTGGGCAATGAGTTTAAAATCGCATCTTTTCCTAGCTGCTCATGTAAGAAAAATCCAAGCTTACTCAAATGCTCCATCAACTCGATCATGTACAATACATGATCAGTGACTGATGCTCTATTCCTGATCCTGGCATTGAAGATGGCACAACTAGTCTTGTACCTCTCAACGTCATCGAATGTGCCAAAAGACTCATTCAACACTTGAATCATGTCTTCTGACCGAGCAGACTCAATTCAACGACTGAACTCATCGCTCATGGCTGCCAGTATGATACAACATGCCAAGGTTCATTCATTGAGCCGCTTCTAATAAATGTCTCTGACTGTCCTACGTACATTGGGTGCTAGCTCCTCAGGTACCGAATCTATCAGCATGTACAAGATCCGTTCATGCTCTAGGATAATCTTCAACTTACGGTATCAATTATCAAAGTTGGATCCTAACAGCTTATGATTATCTAACAATGATCAAAGTGAAAGAAAAGTGGCCATGTCTGCACAAAGAAAAATCAAAATCTAATTAGTGATTGATTCATTAAACCTAAAGATTTAGACTTTAATCAAAAGATTCTTCCACTATTTTATTTGAATTGATAGCCTCTCCTCCAATTTGAGGAATTATCCTAATTTTTTAATGGATACTAGAATCCACATAGACTGCATACATATCCAACTTTAGTTGATCAACTCATGTATGATAAGAGCACGATGTTGTCATTAGGATACCATGTTTATCAGTTTAATTCTGACTTCTTAAAATGATTAAAAATATGTAAAATATAGTGAGTCAAGTAGAATCCACAGAGAAAGCAGTATTTTAATTTTGAAATCTTTGATTTTATAGAAAAAATAAAAAAATTTAAAAATAAAGTTGAAGTTAAAAAATAAAATTATAAATAAAAAATAAAATTTAAAAAGTGTAGAAAGATAAACTTGGTACTAAGATCTACTAGTTAGAACATAGCATCTACTTGCAATAAAATAAAGAGCAATAATTAAAATATAAAAATTAAATTATAATTAAAAATATAAAGCTAAATTTAAAGTGCATAAAAATAAAATTTATATTAATTAAAATTTTAGAATTTAAATACATAAAATTTTAAAAAAAATAAAAATAACTGATCTTAATCATGATCGGCGTTGGTGTTGACATGGTGTAGGAGATAGCTCTTCTTCGCAGCATCCATTGCCTTGAAGCAGCCTTAAATCCAGGCATGGCTCCCACCCTATAGACCTCTACTTTCTAAGGTTGGATTTTGCATATGTTGACATTCTGAACTCGAAATATCAACATATGCAAAAATCCAATCTTAGAAAGTAGAGATCCACAAAAATTCGAGCTTAGAATGTTAATATGTGTAGAAATCCAATCTTAGAAAGTAGAGGTTAGTAGAAATCAAAGCTCAAAAAGTTGAGGATAAAATTGAAGACCTTCAAACAATTTTAATAAAAAATCTGAAGATTCTAAGTCTACAAAAAAGGACATGTCTTTGATAAGTCCGATTTAGTATACTCCTTTCATCCGAACCAAGGCTCGAACTTGAAAGTAGGGAGGCTATTATTGAGGGATTTTTATGTCTGCTAAAGATATGAGAATTTAGGTTGATTGAAGATCTTTAGAAGGCTGAGACCAAGGTCCTATCTCAGGCTGAGCTTGAAGTTATCAAAAGATGAAAGCTAAGATCTTCAAAAGGTTGAATTAAAGGTCATTGAAGGCTGAGGTCGAGGTCCTATCTTAGGCCGAGCTTAAAGTTATCAAAAGATGGAAGCCAAGGTCTTTGGAAGGCTGAATTGAAAGTTTTTGAGAAGGCTGAGGTCAAGGTCCTATCTCGAACTAAGCTTGAAGTTATCAAAAGATGGAAGACAAGGTCTTCAAAAGGCTGAATTGAACGTCATTGAAGGCTGAGGCCAAGGTCCTATCTTAGGCCGAGCTTGAAGTTATCAAAAGATGAAAGTCAAAATCTTCAGATGCTAAATTGAAGGTCATTGAAGGCTAAGGCTGAGGTCCTATCTTAGGCCGAGCTTGAAGTTATGAAAAGATGGAAGTCGAGGTTTCTAGAAGGCTGAATTAAAGGACATTGAAGGCTGAGGTCGAGGTCCTATTTTGGGCCGAGCATGAAGTTATCAAAAAGTAGAAGCCAAGATCTTTTGAAGGCTGAATTGAAGGTCATTAAGAAGGTTGAGGCTAAGGTCCTAATTCAAGCTGAACTTGAAAAGGATAAAGTCCTAATTAAAGATGTTCCAAAGGTTGAAGTCTCCACTCTTGACATTAAGTTGTCAACCCACATAATTAAGAGATGGTTTTTCTCTCTCGCATGCCATGAGGAGACAATACCTAACACGATTTTTGAGAATATTTTAGTGGAAAAATAAAATATCTCTGACAACTCACTGCTCTTCCATACTAACAACCCACGAGTCATCCTAACAAACTCCGAACCCTTCTATTAAAGAAAAAGGAGGGACCCCAAGGTAGGCAACTTTTTCTCTCCAAACGCTCATCTTCTTCCTTCTATTGAATGGAAAACTGACTTAAGCATCAGAGGATCTCCATCGAAGCCAATTTCGATCGAGAACTTCTTTTGTAGGTACGACTGTCTCCATCTCATCACCGTCGACTTGTCTCCATCGCACAACTTCAGCCAATCCAGCCTCAAGATGGATTTCCATATCAGTAGATGGCACCATCGACTTGCTGCCATTATACAACTCTAGCCAACCCGATCTCGAGATGGATTTCTGCATCAATAGATTTTGGACAAAAGCCCTACCTCTAGTGCCAATCTCTTATGGCAAAGCTTTAGATTCTTGAAGAGAATTCATGCTGGAGAGCTGATGTATTATTGGATCAACATGGATTATGGACCAACCTGCAAGAAAAATCTTAAGAATCGGTAGGATACCCTCCAATTTAGGACCCTCCAATGCATAAGTTAGCTGAGGCCTTGAGAATAGATAGTGGAAATGAGAGTTCAAGAAGACGGTAAGAGAGCATTTGAGTAGAGAGTGGTTCGATCTTCTTTCAATGGAGAAGTTGAGAGTGATTTCAGCAGAGTATCCACTCTGTGAATCTTGTGCTTGAGCTTACCTTCTAGAAGGGTATCCTTCCCCTCTATTTATAGAGGGGTTTACTTAGGCCTTAAGAAAAATTTGTTAGGCTATTAGTTTATTTTAATAGAATAGCCAGTTGGATAGCAGTTGGAGGCCACTAGCCCAAGTGGAGTCTAGCTGTAGAGTAGCTGGAAGACAGCTATAGCCTAGCTGGATGATAGTTGTATCAAGATTGGAGAATTATAGATTCCTTCTGATGCTGAGTTGTATACTACATTGGCAGGTCGGCTTTATGATGAGCTCGACCTCTGGTTGAGGTTGACATTATGATGAGCTCGACCTTCGATTAAGGTCAACTTTATAATGACCTCCACCTTCAGTTGAGGTTAGCTTTATAATGAGCTCAAGCTTCGTAAGGTTGGTAATATGATGAGCTCAACCTCTATGAGGTTAGCTTTATGATGAGCTCAACCTCTGGTTAAGGTCGGCAAAATGATGAGCTCAACCTCTATAAGGTTGGTTTAATGATGAGTACAACCTCCATGAGATTGACAATATGATGAGCTCAACCTCTGATTGAGGTTGGCTTTATCATGACCTCTTCTGATGAAATCAACCTTCTGATGACCTCTTCTGATGAGGTCCACCTTCTGATAATCTCTTCTAATGAGATCGGCCTTCTAATGACCTCTTCTGATGAGATCAACCTTTGATTAGACTGGCCTCTTGATGAGGTCGGCCTTCTGATGATCTTTTCTAATAAAATCAACCTTTTGATGATCTTTTCTGATGAAATCAATCTTCTAATGATCTTTTTTTATGAGGTCAACCTTCTGATGATCTCTTCTGTTGAGATTAGCCTTTTGATGACCTCTTTTGATGAGATCGATCTTTTGATTAGACTGACCTCTTGATGAGGTCGGCCTTTTAATGATCTTTTTTTATAAGATCGACTTTCTGATGACCTCTTCTGATAAGATCGATCTTTTGGTGATCTCTGTTGATGAGGTTGGCCTTCTGGTGACCTCTGCTAATGAAATCAACCTTCTAATGATCTTTTATGATAAGGTTGGCCTTATGATGACCTCTTCTGATGAGGTCTGCCTTTTGATTACCTCTTTTGATGAGGTAGACCTTCTAATGATCTTTTCTAATGAGGTCAGTTTTCTGATTATCTGATTTGATGAGATCGATCTTTTGATAAGGTCAGTCTTCTGATGACCTTTTCTGATGAGATCGATTTTTTGGTGATCTCTACTGATAAGGTTGGCCTTCTGATAATCTCTTCTAATGAGATCGACTTTCTGGTGACCTCTTCTGATGAGGTCGGCCTTTTAGTGACCTCTGCTGATAAGGTTGGCCTTCTGATGACATCTTCTGATGAGATCAACCTTTTGATGACCTCTGCTGATGAGGTCAGCTTTCTAGTGACCTCTTCCGATGAAGTCGGCCTTGTGGTGACCTCATCTAATGAAGTCTACTTTTTGGTGACCTCTTCTGATGAGGTCGGCCTTCTGGTGATCTCTTCTGATGAAGTCGGCCTTCTGGTGACCTTTGCTGATGAGGTCGGCTTTTTGATGAGCTCTTCAATCAAGTCTTAAAAAATATTTTTTTATCTAAATATTTTTGGGTCATGAGGATATTTAGCTGAGACAGGATAACCCCCACAACACTTGCCCCTCACTTCTGAGTTCGAAAAAGTTGCTTTTGGATGAAAAAAATAGTCCAAGAAAAAGTTTTTGAGCCTTATATTTTTATCTCTTGGACAAATTTTCATAACTTTATTCGATGTAGCCTTGGATAGATTTGTTTTTTGATGATCTAGATAACTTTGATTTAGAGATCGGTATTTTATAGAGCTGCAAGATGAACTCGATCCAGAGATTGGTATTTTATTAAGCTGCAAGATGAACTCAATTTGGAGATCGGTATTTTATTAAGCTGCAAGATGAACTCAATCCGGAGATCGATATTTTATAGAGTTGTAAGATGAACTCAATCTAGGGATTGGTATTTTATAAAGCTGTAAGATAAACTTAATTTGGAGATTGGTATTTGATAGAAATCCAATATAACTTTGATCTGTAGATCGATATTTGATAGAACATCAAGATAACCTCAATCCAAAGATCAAAATTTGATAGAACTATGAGATAAACTCGATCTGAAGATCTGTATTTGATAAAAATTTAAGATAACCTCGATCCATAGATTGGTATTTGACAGAACTTCAAGATAATCTCGATCCAGAGATCTATATTTGATAGAACTATGAGATAAACTCAATTCGAAGATTGGTATTTGATAGAAATCCAAGATAACCTCAATCTGTAAATTGGTATTTGATAGAGTTTCAAGATAACCTTGATCCAAAGATCGATATTTGATAGAAATCCAAGATAATCTCGATCCATAGATCGATATTTGATAGAGCTTCAAGATAACATCGATCCAAAGATCGATATTTGATAGAACTATGAGATAAACTCAATTTGGAGATCGGTATTTGATAGAAATCCATGATAACCTCAATCTGTAGATTGATATTTAATAGAGCTTTAAGATAACCTCGATCCGAAGATCGGTATTTGAAAGGACTTCAAGATAACCTCAATTCGGAGATCGGTATTTTTTATTGATAAGGAGATCTTATCTCCATTTATGCCCTTTAGGGCTATATCTATTCTGAGATTAGATTTTTATTGATAGGGAGATCTTATCTCCATTTGTGTCCTTCAGGGCTCTATTGATTCAAAGATTAGATTTTTAATGATAGAAAGATCTTATCTTCATTTGTGTCCTTCATGGCTTTACCAATTTAGAGATCAAATTTTTAATGAGAAGAAGATTTGGATTTAACTATCCTATATAGGATTTGGATAATTATATTTATAATAAACTATTATAGTCAAGGGGTTAGATGGCTCGGATGGTTGGTTTAACTCTGCTCCCATATATATGAGGTATTATCCATTTGGCTCATGACCATCTTTGGGCTTCAATGGGCCTTGGGCTTCAGTGGGCCTTGGGCTTCAATGAGCCTTAGTCATTTGGAGCTTTATGATTTTATCTTTTACAAGGAGAGAGAAAGTTCCAATTTATATAAACCATACTTTTTCTTAACTCATAACTGATATGGGACTAAAGATGTCATCCCCCTATAAGATGAATATTATCTGACCTCAATTGTATCAATCATGAAGCCAATGCAGCTTAATATAATAAGTGAAAATCAAAATATTAAAAATAATATGACTTCAAGAATTAGATCGATTAATTAAAAATAAACCAATCTTAATAAGTAGAATGTAATAGAGGTCTAAGAAATACCTCTATCTGATGTCATCATAGGCAGATTGGGTCTTCCATATACTAGATGAGTTTCATCTTGAGATATTCCATCTCCTTCCTTGAATATATTGCTTTAAAATTTTAAGTCAGAACTTGAGTTTCCTCGAATAGATATCTCATTTAGACAGACTTTTTGCCATTGTTTGAATTTTTTTTTGGCTCATGTACTCAAGAACATGTTGTCCTACAAGAAAAGAATAGAATAATAGATAGGGCTTGAGAGTCTTGGAAAAAAAAAGGCTGGAAAGGATATTTTTGCCCCTCATCATATTCTTAACCACTAAGTTTGGCCTCTTGATTCTTTGAATTGGTGAGTGTTGTCATATCACAGTACATGGGGGCCATCACTATTAATGTCATGAATTGATAGCTTAAGGCTCTAAGGGTGATGTAGTAAAGTGATGTGACTTGATGAGACTACACAAAGAGACCTGGTTCTTTATGGATAAGAGTTTCTTGTGGATAAGAATTGATATATTGAAGAAAATTTTACTAAATGCTCATCGTTAGTGCACTTCCTTTTTGGGGAAGAACTTTTATCTGCCCCCCAATCTACTATGTGATACGTTGAAGTGAAGGTGGAACTGCCTCTAGCACATCTTCAGGGAGAAGATGGTGAAGGTATAGAGTTTTTTTTGGCCTTATCTTTCCCAACGGTCTTGGAGAGGTCACCCATGGTCTTCCTTAAGGAAGCGATCTGCTTCGATTCTCCGCTTTCACCAGTCTGCTGATTATCGGCTAATTGCTTCTGAAGATGAGTCACTTAATCTCTGGCCACCTTAAGCTCACGTTTGAGTCAGGACATTTTCTCCATCCAGCCTAATCTATAATTGTTGGGCCATGCCTTAGTGTCATGAAGTTGTTTCTGAAGCTCGAAAAATCTCTTTGACTAATCCCAATCATACCGTGCCTTATCAGAAGATCATGGCGAGCTTTCTTCCAATAGCTGAATTTTTTCTTTTGCTGCGTTGAGCTTAACTTTAAGGGAGCTGACATTGGATGTCAAGGCCCATATCTTCTCACTACCGAGCTTCTTCACTCACTCCAGCTCTTCAGTCAGAACCTGCTTTCAATTTATGAAGCTCATGGAATCCTTCTTTTGCAGATTTCAAAGGTGGGTGACTTCAACCGTGGCCTCCAAATGACTTTTTCTCAATCTTTAAAATTTGTCTTTTATCTTTCTTAACTTCTTCTTCAAATGATGAACCTTTTTTTTTAAGTTTTTCACTTGAGCTTTCAGGGGAACACCCAGAGGTAAGGGGTAGGCTTCGGCAGGAGACTGCACTTGAAGCACGAAGGCATCACAACACAATTTTTTGTAAAAAAAAGAAATTTGCTATAAAAACAAACTTGATTTCATTGATTAAGTGCAAGGAAAAAGAAAAATGAAGAAGAAAAATATAGAATAGGAGTTCTCAGACCTTCGGAGGGATCGTAGAATCTGGTGCGGCCTCGTTTGGGACAGGCTCCTCAGCAGTGGAGGGAGCAGACGAAGTTGGAGATGCAATGGAAGCTAGCTCAATGGGTGGATAGTTAACCTCTAAAGGGATGATGAAGTCCAGTGCAGCCCCAGTCGGCGTAGGCTCCTCGATGATGGAAGGGGCAAACAAGGTTGGAGGTACGGTAAAAGCAAGCTCGATGAATGAAAAGTCAGCTGTGATAGTAGATGGATCCGCCACTTTCCTAGGAACTTTTCCATATAAGAAACTGAGATCGAGCTTAGGAAATCTACCAGCCACTCAATCCTCGTATAGCTCAAATCCCTTTTGGAAGGCCTCCTAGTTGAATGCAATATTGAGGTCCCTCATTTCAGAGAAAATCTTGAACTCCTCCATCGTCTGAATCTTTGCCTTTGAGATCTGCCTCGAAGTTTGATCCTTTAGCTTAGTGATCTTGGCCTCAGCCTTCTTCCACCTCTCCTCCTCCAAAGCCAAAGCAGCCTTTAACCCTGCCAAAATGAGTTCTTCCTTCCTGAGCACCTCTTGAAGACCTCCAACTTTGGCCGCCTTCTCCTTCACGAGGCAATCAACCTTAATAGTCTTCTCCTCCTGAAGGTAGTTAAATTTGGCTTGGAGGTCCTCCCGAGCCTTCAGCATTTCCAACTTCAAATGGTTCACCATTCTAATGTGAGCGAGTAGTTGGTGACCCAACTGCTAAGAACAAATTGAGTTATGCATGCATAAGAAGAGAAAAGAGAAAGGAGAGGTACAAGAAAATTACCTGAAGGAAGGTTCCAAGAGAATTCCAAGTGAGCTACGCATATTGAAGGTCGGCCATTCGGTCTACCACCTCAAGCAGAACAAACTTATCGACCAAATCCCACATGATGTCCAGATTGCTGAAGGGAACCTCTTTTAGGTCGTCGCTATTCTCATTGGATTGACCAGGACGAACCTTGCACAATACCTTCACGACGGTTGATTTCTTCTTCATCTTCTTTCCATTGCCCTTCTCTTTTTCAGCAGGAAGCTCTAGACATCGATCTTCAGCAAGAAGGTTTGAGGATGTGGGAGGCACTGAAACCCCATCAGCGGCACTGACCTTAGCAACAAGGGCAACTTCGGCACTCTCGGTGGGTTCGGAGGCAATGGTAGCACTAGTGGGAGCAGCAGGGCTTGGAATGTCGATCTTTGCCCTCTTTGAACTATCACCTGATGCTTTTTCTTTCCTCTTATGGGACTAAAGCTTCTTAGCAAGCATCTCAACTGCTTGGGCATCCATCTCTACAACAAAGAAGAGATCATAATTAAAAGCATATACAGGTGAAATCCCATGAAAGTTTATGAAATGCGGAAATATACCAGTAGGGTTGAGAGGACTCAAACCTATATTAAATAGAGTCTGATCTTTTAGAAGTTCAGATAGGAAAGGAGTCCGATAATTTCTGAGCTTATTAGCAGAGTCAAGGTCGCCCCTATCTAAGCTAGGAGCTCGACGAACTGACTCTCTAAGAAGACCCCAAGGAGAAAGCCCTAATACTAGAGTTGGACAAGACACGAAGAAGAACTCCTTTTAGTTATGGATAGAGGAAGGGGAACCTTTCAACAACCTTTTTTTGCCAAACTAGATGAGAAGTACCACCAATCTTTCATAGAAGGATGGTGCTTGAAGGTATAGGAATTCCGAAATAGAGAAATAGTTGGACGAATTTTGACAGAAAGGTAAAGAGAGATGAACCCAATTATAAACCTAAACGAGTTCGACACTACAGAAGTGAGAGAGATATTTAAGAAATGGAAAAGAGCTATCACAAAAGTTGGGAGAGAAAGTCTCAGTTCGATGCAAAAGGCCTCCAAATACAGACAAAAATGGCTTGGAGGAGGTGAACAAGCCCGATCACTTGGTCCAGAAAGTTCGAGTTCGTATTTGAGAGGGACTTTGTATTGGATCCTAACTAAAGAAAGATCATCCGAGGATAAGAAACAAGGAATGGTACCAAGTACAAAGGTCAAAAGGGGCGTATTTCTAAATTCAGCCTCCTCATTGGGATTCAAATTTTTGAAGGCTGGACTGGACGGACTCCTAGAACTGGTGGACCGAGAAGTTTCGGAAGATATTTGGATCAAATTAAGCTTTGAAAAAACCCCCAAAATTTAAGAAAAATTAGATTCAAGACTTCTTTGAAGAAACCAAAAGGATAAGGTATAAAAGATGCTAGAATAATCTAAAGAGGGGTTTAGGAACTAACCTAATCAGATTGAGGGGAATGAAGAGGCAACGGGTGCGATGGAAATTGAACAAGAAGACACTGGGGACCAAAGAAAATGGTGGAAGATGCTAGAACTTTGAAGCAGGAAGGAGATGAAAACTAGAAGAAAGAGGAGAGAAACTCGGATGAAATGAGGTCTTGGAGGAAGAAGATGAGCTTAAATATCCCAAAGAGCTCGAGGCAGTTATGATTGCAGGTCTCCTCTAGCTGATCTTTGGTTGACACGTATTCCACTCATCATGATAGAGGGTCGGCAATGGACGAAACCTTAATTGCGCCATGCCTTGAGCAAAGTTTCGATGGGAGTTTCAAAAAATTATCTTTTCGAGTCATCTCGTGTTTAAAAGATTTCAGCATCGGCGTAGAAAAAGTCAAAACTTTCTATCCAACAAGCATGGAAATTGGAAAAGGACTTCAGCAGTCGCCTTCTTTTTACTTCCTTTATTCAAACATCTAACTCGAGGGTGGGGGGACTATTGTTGAAGTTAAACTCACTCCTGCCAAAGTTCAGTCTGATGTCTAGTCCTAAGGCAGTCTCATGATGGCTAATCTTTAACCCGCCAGCCAATCTTCTAGGCTGCATGAGTAAACTCTAGAGCCCGTAACATGCTACAGACCTTGCCTAGATGAGTTTGGTGGCTGGCTCCGATCGAGCTTTCTTTATGATGAACTTGAACAGTGAGGGGACTCACCTAAGTAGATGGCTAAACATTCAATTCCTGCATAACTTGGCCTAGCTAACCTTGAAGCTGGTGGAATCCTCATCTAACCAAATCTCCCTCAGGCCAAATTTCTTCATTATAGACTAGATCTCATGACAAGAGTCGTAGATTGGTAGAGCTTCTTCCTAGACAAACTTTCATGCCCAATGGGGGGTCATAGATCTTGACTTTATGATACTTAGAATCTTATGCATGCAGGACAAAGTTAGCAGAAGGACCTCATCTTCAAATTAGCCACTTGCAAGTCACCTTGAAACTTTTGATCAAACTCCTTCCAGTCGCTCATAGGGCTCCATCTGGTTGAACTCCCTTCAATCGTCAAGAAGAGCTCCTTTCGGTCGAACTCTCTATGATCGCCCAAAAGGACCTTGTCGTCTATGCAAATTCAACCTCTAGATCAGCACGACTCAATCTACATGCAGATGACCTCGAAGAAGTTTGAACTTCTCTAGAACTGTTGTAATGCAAAGCCCTTCACTGCTGATAGATGCTCCATCCGAACTCTAGTCATTGATCTCCAACAGAGTGGCATGTTGCGACAATGGACACCACCTTCTATAATAAACTCTACATGATCCTGAATGGCCCACTACCAGAAAGTTACAACTGTCACCATCAGTTTGTTATGAGCTCTGCCTATATAAGGGATCCTCCAGATACATTTCTCTCTAGGCTAAAAACTCTGCTAAAATTCCCTGAGTGCTTTATTTTTATGGATAAAGAACTGACTTGATCATTAGAGGATTCTATCGGAGCTGCCCCACCTCTGGTTTGTACTTATTTTGTAGGTTCTGATAGTGACCACATCTTCCTCAACTCTAGCTAGCTTCGGCATCTGTAGGTTTTTGCACCAATAGAATTACTGCTAGAGGAAGTTTGAGCTCAGTAGAATTGGCATTGAGATGGGGTAGAAGATAGCTCTTCTTTGCGACACCCATTATCTTGAAGCAGCCTTGAACCCAAGCATGGCTCCCACCCTAGACCGTAGCTTTTCCATGATCGAAGATGCTTTGATTTGATAGCCTGGGGTCTTATTTATAGGTGTTGAAGGGCTGAAAATCTTTGCTAGAGGCAATATGGGACTAAGGTAGACTTTGATTGGTAAAAATAATAAAATTTTAGTAAAAATCAGATTAAAATAGCATCTAGGTTGAATTCTATTGAGTTCCTTGGATTTTTGCCATCAGATCTACATCAAACGTTTGAAAAATCACCAAAAATCAGCATGTAATAGCCCAAATTCAGTTGGATTCAATGCTGGCCATCTTATCAAGTCAATCAAGTGATTTTGGGCCTTTGGATCATGTACTGGAAGTTTAAATCAAGCCAGGATCTTTCGTCTGCCATTGGATCAAGATTTGGAAGCTTATGGGCCGTTGGATCGTGCGTAAGGAAGAGTTGAAGACCAAATCAAAAAAGGAAAAAACCTGACCATTGGATCAATGTTTGGAGCATTTGAAATCATCAGATTAGCTTCAAGATCGTGCACGGCCATTGGATGCACAAATGGAGTAGTCTGAAACCAAATCAAAATCAAAAAAAGTGGTAGTCGTTGGATCTAGACCGCAAACCACCACAACCGTTCGATGGCATAATTACTATTCATATGGATCGCGTAGACCGAGTGCACCATAAGTCGCAACCAATCTGCATGCACCATGCCCTATAAAATTATCATTTTGCCTCTGTACGTCATGATGAATTTTCTATGAATCCTTTAACGATCTTGGTCCACCACGTGGCATGCTCCGATTGGCCAAAATTTGTTGAGCTGGCGGTCTATGCCCAATTTTATGGATCGGCAAGTGGCTTTTGTGGTTGAGCCGGCTTAAGTGGTGCACTAGCTAGGCTTGGCTTTGCAACTTGGCTTGATGAACCGACTGAGTCATTTTTCTTTTTTATTTTAATTTTTTTAAAAAAATTCATAGTTAGTCCATTTTAACTTTATTTTTCTTCAAACTTATTTCACTGTGACCAAAAAAATGAGCTCTTTTTATTGATAATAATATTTTATTTTTTTATTAATTTTTTAATTGATAAAATATTAATTTTTTAAATATATATATAAATTAATTATTAATTCTTAAAAATAAATATAAATTAATTGATAAATTAATACTTTTATTGATGAATTTATGGTTCTTATTACATCTCCAAACTTAAGCTTTGCTCATCCTCGAGTAAAGAAAGAATTTAATTTTAGATATCTTTTAACTTTAGAGTTTCGAATTTTATCTAAGCAGTTTTCAAAATGGCCATTGATATTCAGTAAAGTATAAGTGAGGCATGTCATCGAGGTATTAATACATACTAATATAAAAATTAAATGAAGAACATTAAATTTTTTTGAACTTTTTCTAAATTATCCCTATCTTTATCTTTGAATTATCTAAACTTTTATATGGGCAAGTATATTGCTACTTTCATCCTTCATTTATTGAATTTTTTATTCATATTATCCACTTTTTAGCATAAATATTATTGCTTACTTAGGCAACAGGATCCGATTATTCGATAAAAAATTAATATTTTTTTTTAACATTGTACCACTATTAAGTGCCTTAATCTCTTAAGCTTTCTATTTGATCTATGTAGCGAGTCTTGAACCAATGACTCCCAAACCAATTGGCTTTAGGGTACTAGGTATAAAATATCTCTCGGGCTTACTAGCTCGAATCAAATAAGCTATGAGTTAAGACTAGCTTTACAATGAACTTCTTCATCCTTTCCATCTTTTGATGCAAAACTCAATGCTTGCTTAAACAAAGAGGCCCGATTACTCAATGAGAAGTACTTAAAAATTATTTTATTAATTTTATAATTTTTTTTAATATATATGAAGAAATATATAGTTATCCTATATAAGTTCATAAAAAGCAAACCTTTTTTTAATGCTGGTAGAAAAAATCAGAAGTGCTTAAAAAAAATTTTATGCTCTAGACTTAACTCTTTATTGGATTTTTTTAATATTTGATTCCTTAATATCTCACAAATTCTCTAATCTATGCATCAAATTTCTTTTAAAAATGCTTAGTTTAACTCGATTCTCAAGCATAATTGAATGTCTAAATGCTAAATACTAACTTATTTTGAGAATTTTAAAATTTAAAAATTTTATTATTCTCCTCCCCAACTTAATCAACATTATCCTCAATGGAGAAGAAAAAATAAAGAGTGTAATAAAGAGCAAGAAAGAATACACCTAACTCAATGTATATTTTTGAAGTCCAGCATATGTCTTTGAAATTTGACTCTCCCTCCAACTTATTCAAAATACCCTAAAAAAATAAACTAAAAAGATAAGTTAGATGAAAAAAAACTAAGTATTGGGTTGCCTCCCAATAAGTGCTAAGTTTACTATCTTCAGCCAAACACAATGCTACATACTTATCCCATGTCAAATACTGGATTAATAAATTTCAATGGTTTTAGATTACGAATCTCAGGAAGATAGTTTGTTATCCCTTTATTAATATATTCATTGTTAATTTTAGGAAGGTAGGATGCGATCCCATTCTCAGACCCATGTTTATCAAGAATTTTTCCTATTTGTTCTTCTAAAATACTCATAAATTGGATTTTTGGATTAGGAGTTATGTTTGATGCAATGGATACTGAAAGGGTGTCTAAAGATGGCTTTAATTCTATAGGTAAATTAATATAACCTTGCTTAAACAACTCCATTGGCTTTTCATTACATGCCTCTTGATTTTTGTAAGAAGAACCATCTTTTAGGGATGAAGAAAACAGGACTTCAGGTTTATAGGTCTCGAATAAATCATCCATTCTCTTTTTTTCTATATCTATCTCATTCAAATTGGAACCAGCATTAGTACCGATTCTGGACTTAAGTTCTTCTATGTGGTTAGTCTTAATACTAACTTTTTTTCTAAATTTTCATCTTAGCTAGCATCAGTACTAGCCTCTCACATCTAGTCTTGATATGGATCCCTAAGAATCCTATAACTTTTAAGTTTATAAATTACTTTGGCATTCTCTAATTGGGAATTCTTAAGTAGAACATTAGATCGATGACTTGGTCCAGGTAGTTGGTGGACAATGGATGGATTGTTTATAAAATTTGCTAATGGTTGGCTCGATCATTGACCTAGTTCTCTCATATTAGACTCAGCTAATTATCCTATTTGAGCTTCTAATCTGACGATAGATTATTGTTGAGTCAGAATTAATTATTGTAGTTAATTAAATCTATCGTCAGCTAGATTAGTCTATTGAGGAGGTGAGTATGATTGCAGATTATAATGAAATGGCTAGGTAAACTGACTAGGCTGAACCTTATTATAGGCATAATTTTGATGTTGGGTCTATGCCTGAGTCTGTTGGGGTATCCAAGAAAAACTAGAGTGGTTCCTCCAATCTAGGTTATATAAATTTGAAGAAAAAAATCACTAACCAGCTTGAAGTAGCCTTGAGTAGCTTGGATAATTGTGTAGCCATAAGACATTCACTTACATGATGGGTTGGGCTAGCACAAATTGAATAAATCTTCTGATAATTAGAGGATGATGTGAGTTGTGCAAGAAATTATTGACCTAGGGTTAGGAGTTTATCTAACTTCTGGGCAAGAAGGTCTACTTTATTTATCATATTCGAATCAGTCTTAGAACTAGATTCTAGATATTTAAATTCATGGATTCCTACCTAGTTTGGTAGAAAGATAACAAAACATGATTAATTGAGTTTTCACTCAAGGTTTCAAATAGGGTATAGGCTTCGTCTTCACTTTTATTCATAAATGCACCTCCATATGATACATCTATCATCTGTCTATACTGATCTCCTAAACCCTCATAGAAAGCTTAAATTATTTGCCACTTAAACAAACCATGGTGTGGATATTTTCTAATAAGTTTATTAAGTCTCTTCCATGACTCATGAATTTATTCTTCTGAAAGCTAAGCAAATGCAGTGATAGCTCACCTCATGGTGTTGGTTCGGCCTATGGAATAAAATTTCTTAAAAAATTTATATTATAATTCAGCCCAAGCTTTAGTTGGTCTCTCTATTGTGCCAAGCCAATACATGGCTTTATCTTTTAATGAAAAAGAAAATAAAATTAGTCTAAGGGCATCCTCAGTCAAATTTTGAATTCTGAGTAAATTTTTAAAAACTCATCCAGACTCTTATAAGAATCTTCATTAGTATTTTTATAGAAGGATGGAAGCATTTGGATTATGGTCGGCTTGATCTCATAGTGGGTAGCATGGATATTATGTAACTAGATACAAGTCAATGGATTATAGATGGAAGAAATAAAATATTCCTTCATCTACCTAGGTGGTTCTCTAAAATTTTCAATCATTTGGTTATTGGGTTTAATACGATTCAGCCATTCAATTTTATGGTTTGATCCAACTAGATCAGGTAAAGTGATTTCCTACCGTATATGTACTAGTGCAATCCTAACATATGGTTCAAAATTTTTTAGACTTTTTATTATTTTTTTATTTTTTTTATTTTTTAGATTTTTTAGAATTTTTTATTTTTTATTATTTTTTATTTTAAAAAATAATAATTTTTAATAATTTTATTATTTTATTATAATTTTATTTATTTTTTATAATATTTTATTTTAATTTTTAAATTATTTTTATTATTTTTATTATTTAATTATTAAATTTTTATTATTTTTAATTTATTTTAATTTATTTTATTTTTTTGAAAGAGAAGAAGAGAAAAGAAGAAGAAAGAAAGAAGAGTTCTAAAGAAGAGATCCTAAGAAATCCTAGAGCTAAGAAGAGAGAAGATTAGTTTTAATTAGATTTAATGTTGATTAGTAATCAAGATAGACAAATAATCCTAACTAAGAATTGTCCTAAATCTAGACAGCTCCTAACTACCAAAGTCACCTTCAAGTTCTCCAAGTATAAGATTAGCTAATCAACTTGTCAGATAAGTGTAAGGTTAGTGGGAGTCCCCTAGTTGCTTATCTTAAACACCAATTATACTTGGCCAGGTAAGCTAATAGAATCAATTATAAACCATCTTCCTTCGGGCTCAGTCATCCCTGAACCACTTTTCTTAGACACCAATTAAGTTGACTAATCCTAATCTGGTCCAACTCTTAGGTTTCCTTATCCTAATGAGCTTGAGTTCCTAGGGTCAATGTCTAATTGATTTTGAAATTAAAGGCTTAGGTCAATGCAGGATGCTAGTTGGTTGTTTGTGGGCCAAAAAAGGATGATCAAATCCCCATCTTATCTTGTTTAATGAATTGTGTCCTTAATTTGGTTTAATATGAATATGCACAATCACTTTCAAACAAGGGATTCTATACAACTAAATTAGATGCATGAATCTTAGTGGAACTTGAGAGCTTACCTTATCTCCAACGATCACCAAAAAAAAATAATAATAAAACGAAGTCTAACATGATGGATGCTCAAAACAGTTAGAGTTTCTACTCTTATCATGAAGCTTTTAATTAGGTTTAACTAAAAATTTTTTTAATTAGTTTGAAAATAAAATAAAAAATTTTAGGGTTTAGGATTGACTCACCAAATAAGCTTGGAAGCTTCCTCCTTGTCCTAATCTTTTTCTTCTTTTTTATTCTTTTTTTATCTATAAAATAAATAAGAACAAGTTGGTAAGCAATATTTATAAAAATTTAAAAAATTATTTATAATTTTTTTATAAAAAATAAAAAAGATAAAAAAAATTTAATATCCGTGCCTTTTTCGGCAATAATGCCAAAAATTTGATAAGAGCATGATGTTGTCGTTAGGATACCATGTTTATCAGTTTAATTGTGACTTATTAAAATGATTAAAAATATATAGAAAGCAGTGAGTTGGATCGAATCCATAGAGAAGGCAATATTTTAATTTTGAAATCTTTGATTTTATTAAAAAAAAGAAAATAAAAGTGTTTTGAAAATAAAGTTGAAGTTAAAAAATAAAATTATAAATAAAAAATAAAATTTAAAAGGTGCAGAAAGATAAACTTGGTACTAAAATCTACTAGTTAGATCTTAGCATCTACTTGCAATAAAATAAAGAACAATAATTAAAATATAAAAATTAAATTATAATTAAAAATAAAAGTTGAATTTAAAGTGCATAAAAATAAAATTTATATTAACTAAAATTTTAGAATTTATATACATAAAATTTAAAAAGAAAAAAAAATTAAAAATAGATGATCTTGATCTTGGATCGGCGTTGGCGTTGAGATGGTGTAGGAGATAGCTCTTCTTTGCAGCACCTATTGCCTTGAAGCAGCCTTGAACCTAAGCATGGCTCCCACACTGGATCGTAGCTTTTTCATGATCGAAGACACTTTGATTTGATGACCTACGGTCATATTTATAGATGTTGGAGGGCTGAAGATCTTTGCTACAGGCAATATGGGACTAAGATAGACTTTGACTGGCAAAAATAATGAAATTTGAGTAAAAATCAGATTAAAATAGCATCTAGGTCAAATTCTATTGAGTTTCCTGGATTCTGCCCACCAAATCTACATAAAATGGTTGAAAAATCATCAAAAATTAGCATGTAATAGCCTAGATTTGGTTGGATTCAATGCTGACCATCAAATCGAGTCAATCAAGTGATTCTAGTGTTGTGGTATCAGCTCGCTCTGATACCAAACTATTTGGATATCAGTTTCTCTGATACCGTTTGTTAAGGATCTAGTACCAAATTATTACAATAGGAAGAAGAAAGAAATAAAATAAGAAAACAATCAAGTACATGAATCAGCCTAAAGGCTCACCTCCATGGGGCATGCAAAGGTTCACTATGAAAGAAAAAAATAGGTACAAGAGGAGAACACTCACTCTCAACTCACCATACACAAATCTCTCTCAACTAGAAGCTACCCTCACAAAAGCTCTCTCAGAATCTCAAGGAGACCCATAGAAGCTACAAGAGGCTCTGCCCTCACAGCCTCCTCGTCGAATGCTATGCACCTGTTGCTACTTTCTCTCGCAGGCTGCATGTACTCGGTGCTCTGTCAAGCTCCTCTCAATGGCTGCCTGAGCTTCTCTACATGCCTCTCATGCCACACGTGCCATCTTTTTTGCTCCACAGCATCTCAGCCCTTTAAATAGAATGAGAATCCTCTTCTCAGTAGTTCACAGGAGTCTTGATAGGGCCCATTCTCCTAATATGAGTCGAACATATTCTTGATGGAGTCTTAGAATATTTTCCAACCTTCAGATCATGACCGCAACTCTCCATGGTTGCTGGATCCTATGATCCATACATATCTCCCCTAGACCCCTTGGATTAATCACAATCTAAATCCAAACAAGAAAAACTCCATCATGTTCTATTCACCTCCGTCGAGCTGGCTTGACTGCATCTCACTCGAACTCCTACTGTCTATCTATCTAAGAGAGCCAGCTCGACTGTGGTTCGAGTTGGCTCAAACTCAATCCAAGCCGACTCAACTGCATATCAGAGTCGGCCCGACTGTTGTGCTAAAAATTAATTCTCTTCTTGCTGTGGGTCGAATTCGAGGTATCAAATCCTAACAATCTCCACCTCGACTCGACATTCGACCTCCATCTGACTTTGAGAACTCGTGATCCATCTCGCCCCCATGCCCTGAGGCATGCCTGCTGATCATGGATGGACAAACATAGGAGTCAAGCTAGGCCACTTGATCCCACCTCCATCATGGGCTATGTCCACTTTGACCAAAGACCTGCTTGGAAAATCCTCCTGTAGTAATAGGAACTTCACTCTGCGACGTCGCCTCTTGTCCTCCCAAGTCTCCCATCTCATGCCTGATCCATCTCCACCTGAAGCTTCACCTTGCACTGGGCTTCCTGTCAGATGGTAATATCCTCTTATCTTTTTCTTCCCCTCCAATATCATCCTATCACCATGCATGACCTTCAAGATTCCATCACCAGCTATTCACCTATAGTCATTTAAATCCAGTCTACTCAGTGAGAAAAGATTCTGCCTGAAATTGGGTATGTATCGGACCTCCCCTAATCTTCTCACTGCAGCATCATTTGTCTTCTAGCTGACCATCCTGATGCCTCTAATCGCATAGCTTGATCCATCTGGCAAATAAATAGTGCCATCACTGCTCTCCAAGGAGTCAAACTGCTTCTTTCTACAGCAAATATGATATGTACATGTAGAATCTAAAATCCACTACTGGGAAGAACTAGATACCTAATCACATATCTCCTGGACATCATCTTCTAACTTGCTACTGGCCATCGCTGTAGTAGCCCTTGTCCGATCCTTGAGTTGTTGGCAATTCTTAACTCGATGCCTCAACTCGTCGCACCTATAGCATCTGATCTTGCTAGGATTCCTCATCTTAGACTAGGATCATCCTTCTCATGATCCTCTGTTGCTCCGTCTACTGCATCCTGCTCCTTCAGAAATCGTCAAAGTTGAGCTGCCACCATCTGAGCTCGAAGCTGGATTCTCCCTCTTGAGAACCTCATTCTGAAGTATCACTGTAGTGACCTCATCCATCTTGATGGTGTTCTTTTCTACTAGAGGAGTAGTCACCAAGGACTCATACGAAGGGGGGAGCGATGCTAGCAAGACCAACGCCCTGGTCTTCTCCTTAACTTTTTCACCAATGCTGAGGAGGTCGGTGAGGATCTTCTAAAAGTTGGATAGATGCTCCCGTATGATCTGACCATCATCCATTCGCAGTTGGTAGAACTACCTTCAAAGAAATAGCATGTTGGTGAGCGACTTCATCATGTACAACTCCTTGAGCTTCGACCACAGCACCATCGAGAAAGTCTCGCCAAGTATATGGATCACCATATCATCTATTAGGTATAATGGATCATGCTCACCGCCTACAACAAGATCCACTTACAATCCTTCACCTCTATGGTGGCTGGCATCTCGTCATACAAGAGAGCATCAATCAACCCATGTTGGATGAAGACATCCTTTACCCTTGCTTGCCATAAGGAGAAATTGCCCTTCCCATCGAACCTGTTGATCTCCAACTTGATTGTGCTTATCTTCTCCATATTCTTTAATCTCTATCCACTGCTACAATCTGTGCTCCGATACTATCTGGCTCTGATACCAATTATTGTGGTATCAACTTGCTCTGATACCAAAGTATTAGAATATCAGCTACTCTGATATCGCTTGTTAAGGATCTAATACCAAATTATTATGACAGAAAGAAGAAAGAAATAAAATAAGAAAATAATCAAGTATGTAGATCAGCCTAAAGGCTCGCCTCTATGGGGCATACAAAGCTTCACTATAAAAAAAAAAGGTACAAGAGGAGAACACCCACTCTCAACTCACCATACACAAATCTCTCTCAACTAGAAGCTACCCTCACAAAAGCTCTATCAAAATCCCAAGGACACCTACAGAAGCTACAAGATGCTCTGCCCTCACAGCCTCCTCGCCAGATACTATGCACCTGTTGCTTCTCTCTCTCGCAGGCTACACGTACTTGATGCTCTGCCAAGCTCATCTTGGTAGCTACCTGAGCCTCTCTACATGCCTCTCATGCCACATGCGCCATCTTTTCTACTTCACAGTAGTTTAGCTCTTTAAATAGGATGAGAATATTCTTCTCAATAGTTCACAGGAGTCCTAACAGGGCTCGTTCTCCTAATATGAGTCGAACATATCCTTGATGGAGTCTTGAAATTTTTTCGACCTTCATATCATGACCGCAACTCTCCATGGCCACTGGATCCTATAGTCCATGCGCAACTCTCATAGATCCCTTGGATTAATCACAATCTGAGTTGTTGCTCAACTATGCAACCCAAGAGAAGGGGTTGAATTAGGTTTTTAAAATTTTAAAGCTAATTTAGAGTTACAAAGATTATGTGATGATATGTAAGTGATATGTGATAGATATTTTAAGTGTAGAGAATAAGTGAATATCAAAAGAGCAAGTATATAATAATGTAAAGATAGAGAGAGGAGAACAACACCACAAACAAACAAGGTTTATAGTTGTTCGGTGCCAACTTGCACCTATATCCACTTCCCAAGCTCCTACTTGGGTATTTAAATCCACTAAATGTATTCAAACTAAATACAACATTGAAAACTTTCAATCCTAGCTATTCCAAGCTAGAACACTTATTTTTTGGGTATAAGCCAACCAATACAATCCTATTTAAGGTTAGGATCAATCTTTCCAAGTTTTAGAACCTTTCCAAAACTTAAAACAACTCAAAGAGCAAAGAATAAGAGTTTATGTCAATAAATACAAATCAAGCTTCTTAAATAAGCAAATAAAAGCTTTAAGAATACTTTACACAATAAAGAAAAAGCTTTTCTAATTTTTCTCAAGATTGTTGAAGACTTGAATGAGTTTTTGAGGGGTTGGTGAGCCTAAAAATGAAAGCTTCTTTGCTTGAAGAGGGCTTTTTGCTTAGGACTGAAATGAATGCTTGAATCTCTTCTTTTGTTCCTTCCTTTTTAAAGCCTTTATATCCTCTATGATAGCTGGAGAGAAAATAGATCCAATTTATAGCCATTGGAGATTCATTTTGGAGTATTAAATGTAGCTAAAACAAATTGAAAAATAGCTGTTGTGGACATTTTCCATCGTAGGGTCGACCCCTAGGTCGTCCCCTGCACAGGGGTCAACCTCTATGATAGAAAGCTGAAAAATTTGTATTCTATAAAAATAGCCTTTGGAATAGCAGAGGTCAACCTCTAGCAGGGGTCGATCCCTTTGGTGTGCTAGCCAAAGAAATCCATGGTATTCAACCCCTTTTGATAGAGGTCGACCTAGAGGTCAATTCTTTTCTTAAAAAATAATTTTCTCTCAAAATATAAATCTAAAAAATATGAAATTATCTCCAATAGAATAAAAGATAGGTCGACCTCTATGATAGAAAGCTGAAAAATCTATATTCTATAAAAATGGCTTTTGAATAGCAGAGGTCGACCTCTAGCATAGGGGATGACCTAAGGGTCGATCCCTTTGGTGTGCTAGCCAAAGAACCCCATGGCATTCAACCCCTTTTGACAGAGATCGACTCTTTTCTTAAAAATTAATTTTCTCTCAAAATATAAATTCAAAAAATATAAAATTACCTCCAATAGATCATGAATATTCTATTCTTACTCTTGAGGCTTTCGAACCAAAACTTGATAAAATTATGATTTTGCTTCTAAAATATAATAAATCTTTTTTCAAGCCAAAATCATTAGTAATCTCCTCAAATATTTTGTAATCATCAAAATCAATTCTTGGAGCAATAATCTCTTCTTTTTCGATGATGACAAAACATTGAGCATGAGCAAAGGTAAAACTTGTAGAAGCATTGATTAAGAATTTCAAGTATTTGAAGGAACATGAAGTGAGCTTCGAAGTGGCACTCCCAAATATTGAAAACATGAGAAGATAGGTCATGAAAAGATAGGAGCGAGTCGAAAGAGAAATCAGCTCTCCTAGCAAAGTTCAGAAATTAGATCGGCTCACCCTGAGACTGAGCCGACTAAGTTGGAAATTGGATTGGCTCAGTCCAGGACTGGGTCGGCTGGGTCTTAGAAGAAAATTCAAATAAAAAGCAGCATTTTCAAGTTATTGGCATAATACACAACTAGGTCGGCTCAGTCTGGGACTGAGCCAACCCAGTCGCAGGTTAGTCGGCTCAGTCTAAAATTGGGTTGGCTCAGTTTTCATGGATTTTTATTTTATATATGTGGATTGTTTGGGTTTAAAGAGTTTTTCTATAAGCTTGGGCTTGACCTTTTGTAAAGTATATATACTGAAAATAGGTCAAGGATGTAATAAGGCTAAAATATATTGAATAAAAGCTCTTTTCTCTCAAAAATTTTTTCTTCTCTTCTTCTCTATTCTTTGAATTGTTTGATCATGCTTCCGCAGAAATTTTTGAGAAGTACTTTCTTATTGCTTGGCTAATCACCGATGGTCATGCTGATTTGTATGGGAAGAGCACACATTCCTAACATTTGGTATCAGAGTGGTGTTGCATGGAAGGAAGGAAGACACCTAGAATTTACTACATCCAGGATCTGTTGCATCATGTTTTATCCTAAAACTTCTAGTTTGCTTCGTGGTTGTCTCTAGATTGAGGTGGAGATTATTTACATGGAGAAACCATGATACAAAAGTTTGGAAAGAGGATTTAAGGTTAGTTAGATCTTCTTTGAAGGGTAGTTTTGCTGGTGTGTGAGATCATGAAGGATGTTAGGAATTTGTTCTTGACTTGTTTGAAGTCATGGGATCAAGTGGATTCAAGATGAATTTTGAGAAGTTCGACGGCAAGGAGAACTTTTACTCTATGGCAGCAAAGAGTAAAAGACTTGTTGGTTCAGCAGAGGATCTACAAGATCTTGATAAAAGAAAGGTCGAAAAAAATCGATGCTGAGTATTGGAAAGAGTTGGAGGAAATTGCTTTTAGCACAATCTGGATGTGTTTAGCCGATTAGGTTTTGTCCGAGGTTTGCATAGAAACTATGGTAAAGGGGCTCTGGGAGAGACTGGAGAACACATACATAGAGAAGAACATGACGAATAAGCTATTCTTGAAGAAATAGCTATATAGTCTGAGGATGCCCAAAGGTGAAGATCTTGTTGCATATATCCAAAGGTTCAATCAGATGTATTCTGAGGTGATGAGTTTGGATGTGAAGATCGATGAGGAGGATTGAGCATTGCTGCTATTATGTTCTCTCCCAGGTTCATATGATGGTCTCATAACAATTTTAATTTATAGAAAGAAAATCCTAAACTATGAAGAGGTTGTTGGTGTGCTCAGATCAAATGAGCAAAGAGAAAAGATCTGCAAGGGAGACCTTAAGTCTGAGATCTTGGCTGTGAACGAAAGATAGGAAAGATCAAAGTAGAAGACAAGAGGAAAATTCAAGGGCAGATCAAAGTCTCACGATCAGAGGAAGATGACATTGAAATGTTACAAATGTCATCAACCTGGACACCTAAGGAGAGATTGCCCCCTTTTGAGATCAGAAAAAGGAAAGGCCAGTAAGGGAGATGATACAACTTCTATGAGCAGTGGAGAAGATCTGCTAGTTGTATCAGATGGATCCACAGAGTACGATACTATATGGATATTGGATTCAGCATACTCGCACCACTATACTTCTCATCGAGAGTAGTTTGCTACCTACCAGAAGGTTGATGATGGAAGTGTCAGCCTTGGAAATGATCACCCATGCAAAGTAGTTGGAATTGGCTCTACCAGGATGAGGATGTACGATAGGATCATTCATACATTATCAAATGTCAGGCATGTACCAAAGTTGAAAAAAAATTTAATTTCTTTAGGCTACTTGGAGGAGCAGGGTTATGCTTTTAGTAGCCAGGCTGGGAGTGAATGTCTGAAAATTTCTAAGGGAGCTTTGGTGGTGATGAGAGGTAGAAGATTGAGCAACAATCTTTATAGAATGGAAGGCTCAGTGGTAAATGATAGTCTAAAGGTGCTAGCAGTGGCACAGGAGGAGCAGATTTTATATCAACTATGGCACTATCAGATAGGTTATATGAGTGACCATGGGCTCACTGAATAAGCAGAAGAGGTATGATCCCAGCCCTGAAGAAGGAGGGCACAGATCTTTGTGAGCCATGCATCTTTGGCAAATAGTATAGGATGAAGTTTGCTAGAAGTATCAAGCATAGCGAGGGAGTGCTGAATTTAGTGCACTCGGATGTGTGGGGACCAGCTCCTGTATCAGCTAGAGGTGGGGCAAAATACTTTATCACTTTCATTGATGATTTCTCAAGGAAGGTGTGGGTTTATCTGATCAGAAAAAAATCATAGATTTTTGCTCGATTCAGAGCCTGGATAGCTGAAGTAGAGAAGGAGTCAGGAAGACAGATGAAGTTTCTGAGGTTGGATAATGGAGGAGAGTATACTAGCCTAGAGTTTAGGAGGTACTGTGAGAAAAATGGCATCAAATGTCATTACACGATGAAGATGACTCTCTAATAGAATGGTATCGTGGAGAGAATGAACCAGACACTGATCGAGAAGGCATGCAGTTTGAGGCTGTAGACATTACTCCCAAAATTCTTTTAGGGTGATGCTCTAACTTTTTCTTATTTTCTTATGAATAGGTCCCCTCATTATAAGCTAAATGGAGGCATTCTAGAGGAGGTCTAGAGTGAGAAGAAGATGAAGCTTGGCTACCTGAAAGTCTTCGGTTGCATAGCCTATGCACATCTGGAGGCAACCAAGGGGAGCAAATTGGACCAAAAATCTCAAAAGATGACATTCATAGGGTATCCATAAGGAGTCAAGGGGTACCTGCTATAGGACTCTCAGGCACAAGTCAATGATCAGTAGGGATGTTATCTTTGATGAGAAGAGCATCTTGAGGAAGTCTAGGATAGATGGAATGGGAAATAGATGTGAATAGTGGTGGCCGGTTAGAGAATGATGGCATGTAAGTTACATACACTTACAAGAGTGTTCCTGTTGAGGTGGAGCTGGGCAAAAAAGTATTGTCTCATATTGAAAATTAGCATGAAGGGCCAACAGTTCAGATAGATGTGCAAGAGTAGCCATAGACATCAGACAGAGATATGCCAGTGGGAGTGGCTTTGCACAATCTTCAGTGTACTATTAGGAGATCGGTCAGATATGGCATCAATGAGGTTATCTTCTATGCACTCATCACTGCTAATGGAGATCCAGAGAATTATGCTGAGGCCATGGAGAGTGAGGATCATGATTCATGGATACAGGCCATGATGGAAGAGATGGAATCACTTGAGAAGAATCAAACATGGCAATTGGTGGATCTTCCAGAGGGTGCTCGATCTATTAGCTCAAAGTGGGTGTTCACAAAGAAAGAAGCACCTTCAGAATGAGGTGGAGTCAGATTCAAAGCAAGGCTGGTAGCAAAGGGATACTCACAAAGGAAAGAGATTGACTACACAGAAATTTTATCTTCTGTGGTGTGTAATACATCTATTCGAGTTTTGCTATCACTATGGCATAGCATAACATGGAATTGGAATAGATGGATGTGAAGACAGCCTTCCTTCATTAGACTTTGGAGGAAAAAATCTACATGAAGCAGTCAGATGGTTTCATGGAGATGGGATAGGAAGCAAAAGGTATGTTTACTCAGAAAGTCTTTGTATGGCTTGAAACAATCTCCTCATCAATGGTATCGAAGGTTTGATAGCTTTGTCTTAAGCCTAGGTTTCAGTAGATGTGAACATGACTGTTGTATCTACGTCAAGGATGTAGATAAGGAGGATGCCCTGTACCTATTATTGTATGTAGATGATATGCTCATAGCTAGTAGAAGCATAGATGCTGTGAAAAGGATGAAAAGGGCATTATCATTTGACTTTGAGATGAAGAATTTGGATCCAGCCGAGAAAATTTGTGGAACGGAGATTTGTAGAGATAGGTCCAAAGGAGTGCTCCATTTGTCACAAGGAAAGTATGTCTAGAAGATTCTGGAGAGGTTTGGGATGGAGAAGGCCAAACCTGTAGAGATGCCATTGCCGAGCCATATGTCTCTCTCCAAGTTACAGAGCCCCCAGTCAGAAGAGGAGAGAGTATATAGAACGAGTCCCTTATGCAAATGTTGTAGGCAGTGTGATGTATACTATGGTCTATTGTAGACCAGATATAGCACATGCAGTGAGCATGGTTAGTTGATACATGGCTAACCCTGGGAAGGAACACTAGAAAGCATTGAAATGGATATTGAGATATCTACATGGAACAAGAGATTACGGTTTAGTGTTTGGTGGGCAGCCAGGAGGATTTGGAGAATAATCTATGAAGATGTGTGAAGGTTCAGGTCCTCTGAAAGGATTTGTTGATGCAAATTATGCTGGTGATCTTGATACAAGGAGGTCTACTACTGGATTTCTCTTCTGCATATATGATGGGCGGGTGTCTTGGAGATCAACCCTTCAGTCAATCATGGCCTTGTCTACCATAAAGACCAAGTACATTGGGATAATGGAGGCTGCAAAGGAAGCCCTCTGGCTTAGGAAGCTGATTAATGAGTTAGGGGTGGAGCAGAGTAAGGTTATACTGTTCAGTGATAGTCAGAGTGTCACTATTAGCACAGAACTCAATCTATCATGTGCGCATAAAGCATATAGATGTGAGGTACCATAGGATCAGAGAGCTGGTGGAGGAAGGTGAAGTGGAACTGATGAAGGTCCATACCAAGGAGAATCAATCTGATGCACTCACGAAAGTACTCTCTAGTGATAACTTTCAGAAATGTGTGGCACGAATGGGTCTGTTGAGAAGAGATGAGTTCACAAGGACTTGGAAGCACCAAGGTGGAGAATGTGAGCTCAGAAGTGGCTCTCCTAAGTCTTGAAAATATGAGAAGATAGGTCATAGGAAGATGGGAGCAAGCCGAAAGAGAAATCTGCTCTCCTAGCAAAGTTTAGAAACTGGATCGGCTCACCCTGAGATTGAGCCGGCTAAGTTGGGAACTGGGCTGGCTCAGTCCAGGACTGGGATGGCTAGGTCTCAGAAGAAAATTTAGACATAAAGCAGCATTTTTGGACTATTGGCACGGTACACAACTGGATCGGCTCAGTCTAGGACTGAGCCGACCCAATCGCAAGTTAGTCGGCTCAGTCTGAAACTGGGCCAGCTTAGTTTTTGCGAGTTATTATTTTGTGTACGTGGGTTGTTTGGATTTGAAAATTTTCTATGAGCTTGGGCTTGACTCTTTATAAAGCATATATATTAGAAACTGGTCAAGGATGTAATAAGGCTGAAATATACTGAATAAAAGCTCTTTTCTCTCAAAAATTTCTTTTTCTCTTCTTCTCTATTCCTTGAATTGTTTGATCATGCTTCCATAGAAATCTCTGAGAAGTACTTTCTTGTTGTTTGAATAATCACTGGCAGCCACATCGATCCGTGTGGGAAGAGCTCACATTCCCGATACATGATACATCACTTACTTGAATATTATATTCAATTATTTGACCAACATGCATAAAAGATAGTGAGGAGCATCATAAGTAGCTTGACAATTAAATTGCTTGTTGCCATCGTCAATTTTATTTTTGTTTATTGCCCATTTTTGTTTGTTAATTTTGCTTTGCTTATTGCCCAATTTTGTTTGTAAATTTTGCTTTGCTTATTGCCTAATTTTGTTTCTCTACTCCCCCTTTTTGACATCATCAATTAAGATCTTGAGGAATTTAAAAAAAAGAAGAAAAATCCTTTCCCTTACTTTTTGCCATATGTTTTCCTGTTAAAACAAGAATTTATAAAGAAAATAAGACATATACCAATCATATAGGCCAAGCAAAACTATTTACAGCATACTTTAATAAAAATTTAAAATATTCATAAGAATTAATTCATCCAAATGATATCATCATATAGACATTCCACACACAACAAACTAGAACATAGAGTCATCAATACCACATACAAGTGTTAGAGCATAAAACCACATAAGTCATCAATATATATGTAGAAATCATGGGTATCCAAAAAAAACAACCAACCATGACTTAATCATCAACATATATAAATAACCAAAAGATACAAGGCTATAGACCGACACAAGGATAAGTAAACTAGATCTAATAGAGGTCATGGCTGGATGCATCAAAATCAGATGAAGAGTCAAAAATGTGATGAGGAGTATCAGGGTCAAAGCCAGGAGCACATCCTCGACCATGAGTACATCTGCCACGGCCATGAGTAGAGGTACGGGCATGAGCAGCTGGATGAGATGGCCCAGGAGCTTGGAAAGAATAGGCTAGATGAGAAGAGCAATCCAAATGGTGTCCAAGTGTCCCAAAGCTCTTGACATGGACTGCATAAGGATGCCGATCTGAGTGAAAATAGCCTCACTAGAATCTTTGAACTCTCTCCTCAAAAAATCAAATCCACCCTCCAGAACACCACGTAGTTTGGCTACCTCTGCAGAAAGGTTTGATATCTCAATGACATCTACTTGAGGTGGGGGTTGGGCCAAATCTAATACTTACCTCTAAAGATCTAATACGCTACCAGTCAGCCTCAAAACACATCCCTCAAGCTCCTCAATCCATGCAGACTGAGCAGAAAGCATCTAAAAAATAGTAGAGACATGAGGAATCAAAGTTTGATCAGATGGAGGGACAAAATGATAACTCTCTTCTTGAGAAGAACAAGGCATCTATCGAGACAAGAGATCTACCATCCACTGAGATAGGACTTCGACAATCGGCTGAAACATCTGGTCGGCTATCATCCTGAGCTATTCATCTGAGAGTGGTAATTGAATCTGTGCTCCCTGATGGTGGTACAGGTGCATTGCTCCTCACAGATGCTGAGGGACCAACCTCGTGATCAGATATAAATTGAATGTTAGGAGATGCTCTATGATCATGAGGAGGTGAAGATGGTCCCTCCTCCTCTACTCTCTTATGCTCTGCTCTCTTAGACCAACCACCATCTATCTTTGAGAAACCCATGCAGTGCAATGTACGGCGGTTGATTGTATCTATGTGTGATAATCTGGTGACTGCCTCCCCCTCAAAACTAACTCCGAACCTCCTAAAGACTAAGGTAAGGACCATACCATAAGGCAAGTGAGCCTTTGATCTATTCAGTGTCTCCCTCATGGCTTTAATCATCAAAGCAGGGAAGTTAAAGGGGGTCTCAGTGATCACATGGTACATAATGCATACATCCGTATCAGATAAGAAATCATGCCTGCCACTCCTAGGGACAAATAATTTGGTAACCATGTGGTGCAATAGTCTCATTTTCACTGAAAGTATTTTTGCTTCTAACTTGTTTAAACTATCAGTATAATTTCTTTCTAAAATAATTCTCACTCCCTCTTCTTTGTTTATGAGCTCCATACGATATAACCCTCATAAGGCAAGTGTAAGATTTGTCCCAAAAGAAATAAATCAAGGACAATGTTAACTCCTTTCATAGATGACCTTACTATTTTAGTGGAGTTACATAGGTTCAAATAAAATTCCCTGACTAGATCAACATAAGCATTTTTCTTTAACAGACAGTAAAAGGAGAAGTGGAATGGAGAAGATTTTGAGAGGGAGAGGAAGGATTTTAATGGTGGTAGCCAATAGTGGATTTTGGAGCGAGGGTTGGTAGAACCCTTGAATCCACCCGAAATGGGAGAAAATGGAGAGAAATTTTGGATCCTTAAGGGGTGATTTGGAGGGGGAAACCGAAAAAATGGTGATTTTTTGTGGGTTTTTGCTGATTTAAGAGAGGAATAAATATGGGTTTTGGATGGTTGAACGATGGAATAGAGAAAGAAGGCGAAGAGGGGTCGACCTATTTGACCAAAAGTTTCCAAATAAAAGGCTTGATGGGTTTTTTCTTTAGAAAAAGACTAAAATGCCCTAGGGTCACCCCTTAGGTTGACCCATGGCACAAAAAAAATAAAAAAAAATGATGAAAAAATTCTAAAAATATATGAAATTTTTAGGGTAGAACTTCATTCATGAGCTTGATCAAAGGAAGTATACATTTGAGCTTTTTAAAGGTTGAAAGATGAGAATAAAGTTCAAGATTTGGTTCAAGGTGATTTGATAGGAAAGAACTTAAAATCATAAAGATGTTTAGGCTAATGGATCAAGAATTCCTAATTCTCTTTTAATTTCACAAAATCTATCCTCACTTAAACCTTTGTAAATATGTCGGTCAATTATTTTTCAGTACAAACATAATCAAGAAATATGTCATTATTTTGGACATGTTCTCTTATAAAATAATGCCTAATTTCAATGTGTTTTAACCTAGAATATTGAATTGAGTTTTTAGTCAAATTAATGGCACTAGTATTGTCACATCTTATGGAAGTTTTGTTAAGTTTGATGCCAAAGTCCTCAAGTTGTTGTTTAATCAACAAGATTTATGCACAGCAACTTTCAGCTGCAATATATTCGGCCTCGACCGTAGACAGTGCTACCAAATTTTGCTTCTTACTAAATCAAGAGATTAAGTTAACTTCTACAAATTAGCAAGTTTTACTAGTACTTTTTCTATCTAATTTACATCCATCAAAGTTTGCATTTGAATACCCTATTAGGTCAATTGATGAATTTTTTGAATACCATAACCCTAAGGTTTGAGTTCCTTTTAAGTATTTAAGTATTCTTTTAACAACATTTAAATGTGATTCTTTTGGATTAGATTGAAAATGAGCATATAATCATACACTAAACATAATATCTGATCTACTAGTAGTTAAATACAATAAAGAATCAATCATGCCTCTATAAAGTTTCTGATCAATACTTTTACCTCCTTCATCCTTGTCAAGCTTACATGATGGGCTCATGGGGGTACCAATGGCTTTGAAGCTCTTCATCCCAAATTTTTTGAGTAGCTCTTTTGTGTACTTGCTTTGGGTGATAGAGATTCCTTTCTTTGTTTACTTGATTTGGAGTTTGAGAAAGAATGTTAGTTCACCCATCATGCTCATCTCGAACTCCCCCTGCATGAGCTTAGCAAAATCTTGATAAAGAGTTTCATTAATAGACCTAAATATGATATCATCAATATATATTTGTATAACTAAGATATCATCATAATCATTTTTAATGAAAAGGGTTGTATCTACATTTTCTCTTGAAAAATCATTATTAAGCAAGAATTTACTTAACCTTTTATACCAAGCCCTAGGTGCTTGTTTTAAACCATATAATGCTTTGTTTAATTTGAAAACATAATTAGGAAAGACATGAATTTTAAAATAAGAAGGTTGTTGTACATAAATTTCTTTGGCAATATATCCATTTAAGAAAGCATTTTTAACATCCATTTGAAATAGCTTAAAATTCATAAAGTATGCATAAGTAAGTAAAAGTCTAATTGCTTCTAGTCTAGCAACAAGTACAAAGGTCTCATCAAAATCAATTTTCTCTTCTTGATTATAACTCTTTGCAACTAATCTTACTTTATTTTTAATTATATTTTTATTTTCATCCAATTTATTCTTACATATCCATTTTGTACCAATTATTGGATGATTTTTAGGTCTTGATACTAAGGTCCATACATTATTTCTTTTAAATTGATTAAGTTTCTCTTGCATTATATTTATCTAATTATAATCTTTTTCAGCTTCATCTATAGTTTTAGATTCAAAATGAGAAATAAATGCAAAATAATTATATGCATCTCTAAGTTAAGAATGAGTTCTTATCCCATATGTAGGATCACCAATAATTAATTCTTTGGAGTGATTATGGTCATACCTCCATTCTCTTGGTAGATCATTTATACCTTGAGGTTGTTCATGTTGTTCTTCACCTTCATCCTCTTGTTCATTTTCATGTTCTTCTTCATTTTGAATTGTTGAGTCCTTTAGGATGAGCTCCTTCATCCCATCTATAATAGGACCTGCATTATCAATACCTTCACTCTTCCTTGATGGAAAATCATTAGTTTCATCAAAAATAATATGTATTGACTCCTCTACTACTAAAGTTCTTTTGTTAAAAACTCTAAATGCTTTGCTAGAGGAGGAGTAACCAAGAAAAATAGCTTCATCAAATTTTGCATCAAATTTTTCTATCCTCTCTCTACTATTGTTCAAGACAAAACATCGATAACCAAAAATATGAAAATATGCAATGTTTGGTTTTCTTCTTTTCCAAAGCTCATAGGATATTTTCTTCAAAATTGGTCTAATTAAAGCATGATTTAGAATGTAACATGCCATGTCAATTGCTTTGGCCTAAAAGTATCTTAGGAGGTTGCTTTCACATGGCATGGTACGGACCATTTCTTCTAGTGTTCTATTTTTTCTTTCTACTATCCCATTTTGTTGAGGTATCTTAGGTGTTGAAAAATTATGGTCTATATCTTTTTCAGCATAAAATTTTTTAAAATTTTGAGTTTTAAATTCGATTCCATGATCACTTCGAATACTTTGAATTGAAAGTCATTTTTCATTTATAACTTTTTAATAAAACTTTGAGAAAATATGAAAAGTTTCATCCTTATATGCCATAAAGAAAATTCATGTAAAACATGAAAAGTCATTGATAATAACAAGACCGTAATGCTTTCCACCTAAGCTTGTAGTTCTTGTAGGACCGTACAAATCCATGTGTAATAATTTCAATGGCCTAAAAGTTGAAACAATATTCTTGGATTTGAAAGAAACTCTAGTTTGTTTACCTAGTTGGCATGCATCACAAATCTTATCTTTTCAAAACTCAATTTTGGTAAACCGATAACTAATTCCTTTTTGATAAGCTTTGAAAGTGAATGCATGCTAATATGTGCAAGCCTACGATGCCAAAGCCAACTAGTCGCATTAATTTTGGCATTCATAGCTACTAGACATTGCATGTTTATCATGAAAAGATCATTCAAATCTACCAAATAAACATTACCATGCCTATGCCCAACAAACTTAATGCCATCATCATTGGAACTTGTTACAATGCACAATGAAGATTCAAAAATAACTTTGTAACCCTTATCACAAAGTTGACTAATGCTTAAGAGATTATGTTTCAAATCATCTACTAATAAAATATTTTAAATATACTTTGAGGGAGTGATACTAATGTTACCTATACCGATGATCTTTTTTTTGCCATTATCTCCAAAGGTGACCATCCCTCCATTTTTAGCATCAAGTATGATGAATTGGGACTCATCACTAATTATGTGTCTTGAGCATCTGCTATCAAGATATCATCTTCAATTTTTTTCTTTGGATACAAGACACACCTACATCCAAAATCAAGTCTTTACTTTAGATACCCAAGTTTTCTTGGGTCCTTTAAGGTTAGTCACAATGGTTTCTTTTGGAACCCATATTTTCTTTACATTTGAATTGTTAGAGAAACATATATAAGATTTGTATCCTAGTTTACCATATTTAAAGCAAGTAACATTTAAAAATTTATTGCTTTATGAATTTATAAAAATATTTTTCAAAAATTTTTATTTTCTTAGGAGGTTATAGCCTAGATCGGTTTTATCATAGATGGCCTTTTGATTTTCAAGAATCATATGAAGTTTATTTGAAAAAGTAAATTTTTTAACTATCAATTTTAACTTATCGATTTTACTTTTTAAATTTAGGTTCTCTTGAGTTAAAGCTAGTTTTTCACTTGAGATAGTTTCATTTTCTTTTAGCAAGAATTGATTCTTTAACTTGAGTTCTTTATTTTTAGCTCCTAACTTCTTTAAATCATCTACTAAATTATAGAAAGCTTCTTGAAGTGCTTCAAATATAAATTCATTTGAGATTTTAGCATTTACCTCATTTTCATATGCCATAAGGCACAAGTTGGCTTGTTCATAAAGTTCTTCCTCTTTGAAGCTTAAGTCATCACTATCACTCCATGTAGCCATGATAACCTTTATCTTATACTTCTTGGGGTCTGTTTGAGTTGTGGACATTCAGACCTAAAGTGCCCCAGCTTCTTACACTCATAAAAAATAAGGAGCTGCTCCTTATCCTTTTCCTTGCTATGCTCCCCTTTGGTAGGTGGCCTCTTTCTCATCCCTTATTTTTTTCTCTTCAAAAATCTCTTGAACTTTCTAGTAATGAGGGCTAATTCATTATCTTATTCTTCATCTTCTATTTCATCAGATCCCTCATCTTGTTAAGTGATGGATTTGAGGGCTACTGTCTTCTTCTTCTTGACATCTTCTTCTTGATGTTGTTTCATGCTTAGCTCGTATGTCATTAGTGATCCTAAAAGCTCCTCCAAGGATAAAACATTTAAATATTTAGCTTCTTGGATTGCGGTCATCTTGGCCTCCCAAGTTTTTGGTAAAAATCTAAGAATCTTTCTCATAAGATCACTATTAGAATAAGACTTACCAAGATTTTTTAGACCATTAATAATATCCGTAAAATGAGTAAATATTTTAGTTATTAATTCATCATGCTCCATTTTAAAGAGTTCATATTTGTGCACAAGCATGTTAATTTTTGACTCCTTAACTTGATTAGTACCTTCATGTATTACTTCTAACCTATTCCATATTTTCTTAGCCGACATGCATGTTGAAATGCGATTAAATTCATTAGCATCTAAAGCATAATATAAAACATTCATGGCTTTTGCATTAAGTTGAGACATTTTCTTATCAACCTCATCTCATTCTCTTTCAAGTTTGGTTGATTCTACACCATCAATTATCTTAGTGGATGTGTGTGGTCCATTAACTATGATACTCCATATATCATAGTTAAGTGCTTGTATGAATATTCTCATCTGAGCTTTCTAATAAGTATAGTTTGACCCATTGAAAAGTGGAGATCGATTTATGGACTGCCCCTTGGCTAGAGAGGTACCAACTTGGGTTGCCATAGATCTTTAGCTCTTTGATGGTTAAATCAAAATAGTACTAGAGCACCATGCTTTGATACCACTTGTTGTCCAGCTATGCAACCTAAGAGGGGGGGGTGAATTGAATTTTTAAAATTTTAAAGCTAATTTAGAGTTACAAAGATTATGTGATGATATATAAGTGATATGTGATAGGTGTTTTAAGTGTAGAGAATAAGTAAATATTAAAAGAGCAAGTATATAACAATATAAAGATAGAGAGAGGAGAAGAACACCATAAACAAATAAGATTTATAGTAGTTTGCTATCAATCTTGCACCTATATCCACTCCCCAAGCTCCTAGTTAGGTATTTAAATCCACTAAATATATTCAAACTGAATACAACATTGAAAACTTCCAATCCTAGCTATCCCAAGCTAGAACACTTATTTTTTTGGTACAAGCCAATCCAATACAATCCTATTTAAGGTTAAGATTAATCTTTCCAAGTTTTGGAATTCTTCTGAAATTTAAAACAACTCAAAGAGTAGAGAATAAGAGTTTATGTCAATAAATACAAAGCAAGCTCCTTAAATGAGCAAATAAAATCTTTAAGAACACTTTGTATAATAAAAAAAAATCTTTTCTAATTTTTCTCAAGGTTGTTGAAGATTTGAATGAGCTTTTGAGAAGTTGGTGAGCTTGAAAACGAAAGCTTCTTTGCTTGAAGAGGGCTTTTTGCTTAGGGCTGAAATAAATGCTTGAATCTCTTCTTTTGTTCCTTCCTTTTTAAAGCCATTATATCCTCTATGATGGCTGGAGAGAAAATAGACCCAATTTATAGCCAATGAAGACCCATTTTAGAGTATTAAATGCAGCTGAAAAGGACTAAAAAATAATCGTGATAAATTTTTTCCATCGCAAGGGTCGACCCCTAGGTCATCCCCTGCACAGGGGTCGACCTGTGGGTCGACCTCTATGACAGAAAGCTGAAAAACTCATGTTCTATAAAAATAGCCTTTGGAATAGCAAAGATCGACCCCTGACATAGGGGATGACCTAAGGGTCGACCCCTTTGGTGTGCCAGCCAAAGAAACTCATGCCATTCAGCCCCTTTTGACAGGGATCGATCCTTTTCTTAAAAATTGATTTTCTTTTAAAATATAAATTCAAAAAATATAAAATTGCCTTCAATAAATCATAAATCTTCTATTTTTACTCTTGAGACTTTCGAACCAAAACTTGATAAAATTATGATTTTGCTCTTGAAATGCAATAAGTCTTTTTCCAAGCCAAAATCATTAGTAATCCCCTGAAATATTTTATGATCATCAAAATCAATTCTTGAAGCAACACGACTCCAAACAAAAAAATCTCATCATGTTTTGTTCGCCTCCATTAAGTCGGCTCAGTTAGGGGTTGAGCTGGCTTGATTGCGTCTCATCCGGACTCCTACTGTCTGTCTGCCTGAGAGAGCTAGCTCGGCTATGGTTCGAGCCAACTCGACTGTGTAACAGAGCCGGCTTGATTGCTGTGCTGAAAACTGATTCTCTTCTTGCTGTAGATTGAATTTAAGGTATCAAATCTTAATATCTGGCCATTGGATCATGTGCTGGAAGTTTAAATCAAGCCAGGATCTTTCGTCTGCCATTGGATCAAGATCTGCAAGCTTATGGGCCGTTGGATCGTGCGTAAGAAGAGATAAAAACCAAATCAAAGAAGGAAAAAACCCTGGCCATTGGATCAATGTTTGGAGTGTTCGGAACCATCAAATTAGCTTCAGGATCGCATGCAGCCATTGGATGCGCAGATGAAGAAGTTGGAAATCAAATCAAAATCGAAAAAAGTGGTAGCCATTGGATCTAGATTGCAAACTAGTACAGCCATCCGATGATGTAATTACTATTCATGTGGACTGCATAGACCGAGTGCACCATAAGCTGCAACTAATCAGCATGCACCATGTCCTGTGAAATTATCATTTTGTCCCTATATGTCGTGATGAATTTTCTCTGAATCTTTTAGCGGTCTTGGTTCACCATGTGGCATGCTTCGATTGACCAAAATTTGCTGAGCTGGCAGTCCATGCCTAGTTTCATGGATCCATGGATGACTTCTATGGCTAAGCCGGCTTAAGTGGTGCACCAACTAGGCTTGGCTTTGCGGCTTAGCTTAATGAGCCGATTGAGCCATTTTTTTTATTTTATTTTTTTCTTTAAAAATTCATATCTAGTTCATTGTAACTCCATTTTTCTCTAAATTTATTTTATTATGATCAAAAAAATGAATCCTTTTTACTAATAATAATATTTTATTTTTTATTTTTTTATTTTTTTATTAATTTTTAATTAATAAAAATATTAATTTTTAAAATATATATGAAAATTAATTATTAATTATTAAAAATAAATATAAATTAATTGATAAATTAATTTTTTTATTGGTAAATTTATGATACTTATTAATGTACATCCAAGGACAGGTTCATAACTAATTATTTTTCTAAATAATTTTTAGTAATTTAATTTTGCCATCAGTCCCTAATCAGTAGGCTTTGGCCTCCACTGAAAAGATCCGATTAGGTCCAACCATTAACATGACCATACTTGATCTATCTAATCAATAAATCAACCTAATCATCATTTAGAGAGATGCGGCCAAGAAATTATATTATGAATGACAATTTCATTAGCTGATAAGTACCAGGCCTTTGGGTCTCCAATGATTATCTAACTAATGAATCCAATATCATCCACTTAATGGGAGGCTATGATCTAGTTATTACCATAACTATTTTATTTTTAAAAACCTAATAATTTTAGAGGATTTAATTAATTAATTTTAAGAAAGAGAGAAGAGAACCAGCTAATTTCGATCCTTCCATTGACTTTACTAAGTCAGATCATAAAGGACCTAATTAAAGTTGGTATTAGGAGCACCTAAATCAGTCACGCTGATTTACCTAATTGACATGGATGAGCCTAAATCACCAAGTAATCTAATCAAAATCTAATACATCAGGATAGTCGAGTAAGTGAGATCAGTGGAAGAGATATGTCATTAACTCATCAAAGATTGAAATCAGTGTGAGTAGCTCCCAATTAAAAACCACTGGTCTGGACTACCAAACTTACATTAAACACCATCTAGTTTATTAGTTTTAATTGAATCAACCTAGTAATTTTGGATTTAACCGCACAGCCATGAATCAAGTCCATTTGGTCCTCATTAAAAGCATGGACTTGACCAACTACAACTATTGTAATAGAGTCTAAAGAGTTCTTGACCTAATTTAATTCAAAATTTCATTAGATTTGATCAATTACTATAATTTAGTCCATTCTTTAACTAACCTTAGGTCTAACCTAATTAATGGACCTAATTCATCTAACCTAATAACCCAATGTTATGATCAATGACTTAGGATCTTTAATTCATAATTCTAGAGTTTAATTTATCATACTTAATTCTTAATTAAGTTTTAAACTGAGGGTTAGGGTTCAGCATTTTGAAAATAATTTTCATGTTTGTAAAATATTTTTACAACATAGTTCTACCAATCAGTTGCATGTTTGATTCATAATCAATATGCAATTAAATAAACCATGAGACTACTTTTAGATCTAATCTAAACATGCTCATGTAATTGAAATAATTTCAATTCAATCAATCATAAATCAATTTAGATCGAATCTAATACATTTATGCTGATAAAAAATTAGATTAAAATACTTTCACTTAAATTAAAATATTTTTAATCAGATCATAAAATCTCTTAGATCTAATCTAAAATTTTATGATCATGGTTTTAGATTTGCATGTACTAAGATAATCTTTCCACTGTAAGTGGTAAACCTTACAGTAGGATAATCTTATAGTAGTCCATACAATCTAAAATAATTTTTAATTTTAGATTTAAATATCATATTATAATTTAGATCAAATCTAAATTATCAATCTAAACATGCATAAAATCATATAAAAATAATCTGGCTCTGATACCAATTGAAGGAACTAGTTTAGGATTTCAGGATTAGATTTTAAAATATTTTTTTAAATCTATACAGTGGAAACATGAATTATATTCATTCATAATTAAACATGAAAAATCCTAGATCTAGCATCCTATTAAATGATTAAAGCATGATGTTAAATCAAAAATTAAAATATGAGAATAAATCATGTTCATCATATCAACATAAAAACTATTCTATGCTAGATCAAATCTACATAGGAGAAAGATGATTGTATCATCCATATCTTTGTAAATTAAGTTCTCTAACTCACTGAATAGGGCCTGAGGTTGTCATTCCAAGCCGCACACATGCTCAGCCTCTATAAGTTGTCCACACGAGCCATCGATCATTGATCAAAAGTTCGATACCCGAAAATCAGCATAGTTTGCTAGAATTGCGCTAATCCTTCTTCGACTATTGATCTGGATCTTTTTTGTTTTGAAAATTGGACCCTCCAATTTCTAGAAGATGAGGAAGATGATTTTGGACCTGGCATACCTCTCAAAATCACAAAAAGAATGGAGGAATAGATGAAAGAAAAATCTAGAAGAAGACCCTCTTCTTCTTCTCTTTTTCTCTCACCAAAGCACCTTAATTGGTGCCTTTATAATTCCCACACCTAAACCTCTCTATGCCCAGCCTCTCCATGCCCAAAGACCTCTCTCTTAGATCTATAATCTCAAAAAAAATTAGGTTAAAAACTCTTTTATATTGAGAGATATGGAGTCCTTGTCTAGGTCAAATACTTATTTAAGAGGCCTCCAAATTCGACTAGACTTGGGGCTCCCAACTCTTGGATGTTGATAAGTACCATAAATTCATCAATAAAAGTATTAATTTTTAACTAATTTATATTAATTTTTAAAAATTAATGATAAATTTATATATAATTTTTGAGAAATTAATATTTTTATTAATTAAAAAAATAATAAAAATTAAAAAATAAAATTTTATCATCAATAAAAAGAGCTTATTTTTTTTATCATAACGAAATATGTTTGAAGTAAAATGAAACTAAAACAAAAAAGATATGAATTTCTAAAGAAATAAAATAAATAAAATTTAAATAAAAAAAGAAAATGACTCAACCGACTCCGCAAGCCAAGCCATCAAAGCCGACTCAACCGTTGAAGCCATCAGTCGGTCTATGATCCAGGTGTGGACCGCCAGCTCAGTAGAAACCAGCGAATCACAGCGCGACACATGACCTAGACCCTTAAAGGGTTCATAGAAATTTATCGCGGCTCACAAGGCAATCTGGTCTTTTCACTCATTGACAGGAGCACTAATTGGCTGCGGTGTGTGGTGCAGTTGGTCCACGCAGTCCATAGAAATAGTAATTATGCGATCGAACGGCTGTAGTTGATTGCAGTCAAGATCAGACGGTGGTGGTTATTTTCGAGTTTGATTCAAATTCTATCAACGATCTGGCGTGATCCGACGGTCAGAAAATCAACTGATGAAGATCCAACAATCCAAAATGCTCTTGGTGGTGATCAAAACTCTCGATACATGATTTACAGCCAGATTTCCTCCATCAAGGTGCGATCGAACGGCCAGAATTTAATCCGATCTGATCTGGACTGATACACATCCGATCTTGATGATTTTTGAACTGCTGGATCCTTATTGACAGTCAGATTTCATCCAAAGCAACAAAATTCATCCATAACTCCTTTTAATCTAATTTTTACTTAAATTTTTTTATATTTTGATGATCAAAGAGCCCCTTAGTCCCACATTGCCCAGAAGCAAACTCTCCAGCCCTCCTAGCTCTATAAAAAGGACCCCAAGCCTCCAGAAATCAACATCTCCGATCAAGGTCAAGCTTTGGTATAGGGTAAAGCCAGGCTATGAATTAATGGCTGCTTCAAAGCAATGGGTGCCGAGAAGAGGAGCTAGGCTTCTGCACCATCTTTCCATCAATGCCGATCCAAGATTAGAGATCAGCCTATTTTATTTTCTTTTTATTTTATATATTTAAATTATGAATTTTTTAATGTAATATTTATTTTTATGCTCTTTAATTTCATGCTCTTTATTTTTAGTATAATTTAATTTCTATATTTTAATTATTGCTTTTTATTTTATTGCAAGTAGATGCTAAGATCTAACTAGTAGATCTTAGTACCAAGTTTAAATTCCTGTATCTTTTACTTTTTATTTTTTTTATTTTCTGACTTCACTTCTAATCCCAAAACTCTTCTCTTTTCTTTTTCTTTTAAAAAAATTAAAGATTTCAAATCTAAAAATACTACCTTTTTTGTGGATTCGACCCGACTCACTGCTATCTATGTATTTTTAATTATTTTAAGAAGTCAGATTAAACTGATAAACACGGTGTCTTAAAGACAACATCGCATTTCTATCAAGTTTTTGAATACTTATCAATAAAAAAATTAGGTAAAGAACATTAAATTTTTCTGAACTTTTTCTAAATTATCCCACCTTTATCTCTGATTTGTCTAAACTTTCATATAGACAAGTGTATTGCTACTTCCATCCTTCATTTATTGATTTTTATTTTTACATTGTCCACTTTTTGACACGAATATAATTGCTTACTTAGGCAACGGGACCCGATTACTTGGTGGAAAACCAATGTTTTTTTTTTTTTTTTTTTTTTTTTTTTTTTTTTTTTAATGTTGTACCACTATTGAGTATCTTAATCTCTTAAGCTTTCTATTTTATCCATGTAGCGAGTCTTGGGCCAAAGAATTCCAAACCAGTTGGCTTTAAGGCACTAGGTATAGAATACCCCTCGGGCTTACTAGCTCGAATCAAACAGGCTACGAGTTAAGATTAGCTTTACAACAAGCTTCTTTGCCCTTTCCACCTTTTGATGCGAAACTCAATGCTTGCTTAGGCAAAGAGGCCCGGTTACTTAGTGAGAAGTACTTGAAAACTATTAAAATAATTTTTTTTATATGAAAAAATGTATAGTTACCCTACACAAGCCTATAAAAAGTAGACTTTTCTTTGATGCTAGTAGAAATAATTAAAAATGCTCAAGAAAAAACTTTTTATATTCTAGACTTAACTCTTTATTGAATTTTCTTAATACTTGATTCCTCAATATCTCACAGATTCTCTGATCTGTGCATCAATTTTCTTTTAAAAATGCTTAGTTTAATTCAATTTTTAAGTATAATCAGATGTCTAAATACTAAATACTAACTTTTTTTAGCACTTAAAATTTTAAAATTTTTATTTTTCTCTTCCCCAACTTAATTGACATTATCCTTAATGGAGAAAAAAAAATAAAGGGTGTAATTAAGAACTTGAAAGAATACACCTGACTTTTGTTCCAGCACATGCCTTTGAAAATTTGGGCTCTCCCTCCAACTTATTCAAATTATCCTAAAAAAATAAACTAAAAATATAAATTAGATAAAAATTAAATATTGGGTTACCTCCCAACAAGCGCTAAGTTTACCGTCTTCAGCCAGACACAATGCAGCTTACTATCCTGTGTCAAATATTGGATTGACAAATTCCAATGATTTTGGATTACCAATCTCAGAAAGTTGATTTATAATTCCATTATTGATATATTCATTGTTAATTTTAGGGACATAATTTTTGACCCCATTCTCAAACCCATGTTTATTAAGAATTTCTTCTATTTGTTCTTCTAAAATGCTCATAAATTGAGTTTTTGTATTAGGAGTTAAGTTTGATTCAATGGGTGCTGGAATGGTGATTAAAGATGGTTTCAATTCTAGAGGTAAATTAATGTGATCTTGCTTAAACAACTCTATTGACATTTCATTACATGCCTCTTGATTTTTGTAAGAAGAACCAGCTTCTAGGGTTGAAGGAAATAGGACATTAGGTTTATAAGTCTCGGATAAATCAACTATTCTCTTTCTCCCTATTTCTATCTCATTTAAATTGGAAGTAGCATCAGTACTAATTCCTGGCTCGGGTTCTTCTATGTGATTAGTCTCAGTACTAACTAGTTCCTCTAAATTTTTATTTTGGCTAGCATCAGTACTAGCCTCTCTCACCTGATCTTGGTATGGGTCCATAAGAATCCTATAGCTTTTAAGTTCAGGAATTACTTTGGCATTCTTAGATTGGGGATTCTTAAGTGAGATATTAAATTGATAACTTGATCTAGGTAGTTGGTGGACATTAGGTGGGTTGTATGAAATTGGAAGACTTGGTAGTTGATCTAGTTTTCTCCTCGTGTTAGACTCAACTAGTTGTCCGATTTGAGCTTCTAGCTTGGCGATAGATTATTATTGAGTCAGAATCAATTATTGAAGTTGGTTAAATCTATCATCGGCTAGATTGGTCTATTGAGAAGGTGGGTATGATAGCTGGTTATTATATGATGGCTAGGTAAACTGACTAGACTGACCATTATTATAGGCATAGTTTTAGTATTGAGGCCTGTTCTGATAATTTTGCACTGATAGAGTTTGGGTCTGAGCCTGAGTCTGTTGTGATTTCCAAGAAAAATTAGGATGGTTTCTCCGGCCAGAGTTATATGAATTTAAAAATGGATCATTAACTAGCTTGGGGTAGCCTTTAGCAACTTGAACTTATTCTTGGATAAAATGTGAAAACTGTGTATCATGATGGATTGGGCTAGGTGATGTGAATTATGTAGAAGATAGTTGACCTAGGATTAGGAGTTGATCTAATTTCTGGGAAAGAAGGTTAACTTTATCTAATTTTTGGACTATTAGGTTCAGATTGGCCATTTGATTATCAAGTTTAATGTGAATCAACCATTCAATTAAGTTCAACAAAATTAGAAAAAGTGATTTCCTACCGTGCATGTATTAGTGTAACCCTAATGTATGGTTCAAAATTTTTTAAATTTTTTTTTTGAGAATTTTTTATATATATTTTCTATTATTTTATTACATTATTATTTTTTAAAAAAAAATTAATTTTTTTAAAATTATTTTAATTATTTTTTTAATTTAATTTAATTATTATTTTTAATATTTTTTTGTTAGTTTATTTTAATTTTTATTTTATTTTATTTTTGAAGGAGAAAGGAGAAGAAAGAACGAAGAGTTCTAAAGAAGAATTCCTAAGGAGTCCTAGAACTAAGAAGAGAGAAAAAAATTAGGTTTAATTAGGTTTGATGTTGGTTAGCGATCAAGTTGGTCAATCAAATCTGACTAAGGGTTATCCTAGATTTAGACAGCTCCTAACTGCCAAGGTCACCTTCGAGCCCTCCAAGTAGAGGATTAGCCAATTAACTGATCAGATAAGTGTAAGGTCGATGGGAGTCCTCCCGTTGCTTGCCTTAGACACCAATTGTGCTTGGCCAGATAAGCTAACGGAACCAATTAGAAACCACCTTTCTTCGGGCCCAGTCATTCCTGAACCACTTTTCTAGACACTAGTCAAATTGACTAATCCTAACCTGGTTCAACTCTTAGGATTCCTCGTCCTATTGAGCTCGACTTCTTAGGGCTGATGTCTAATCAATTTTAAAATTAAAAGCTTAGGTCAATGCAGGATGCTGGTTGATTGTTTGTGGGTCAAGAAAGGGTGATCAAATCTCCACCTTATCTTGTTTAATTGGGTGTTGCCCTTAAGTTGATTTAATATGAATATGCAAAAAAAAATTTCAATTAAAGAGTTCTATGCAATTTAAACTAGATGTATGCAACTAATTGAATTCTGAAAGGCTTACCTTGCCTCCAGCAATCACCAAAATAAAATAAAATAAAATAAAATAATAATAAAAATGATATGATGCATGCTCTAAGCAGTTAGGATTTCTAATCTTGTCATGAGATTTTTAATTAGATTTAAATAAATATTTTTTAAAATTAATTTAAAAATAAAATAAATAAATAAATAAAATAAAAAGAAAAGAGAACTAAATTAGGATTGATCTCATCAAGCAAAACTCCTAGTTTTTTTTGTTCTTTAATCTCTTTTTCTCCAAAATAATAAAAAAAATTAGCAAGTAATATTTATAAGAAAATAAAAATTTTATTTATAATTTATTTATAGAAAAATCAAAGAGATCAAAAATTTAATATCCATGCCTTCTCTGATGATGGCACCAAAAATTTGATAGGAATGCGATGTTATCGTTAAGACACCGTGTTTATCAATTTAATTCGACTTCTTAAAATAATTAAAAATGCATAGATAGCAGTGAGTCGGATCGAATCCACAGGGAAGGTAGTATTTTTAGATTTGAAATCTTTGATTTTTTTAAAAGAAAATGAAAAGAGAAGAGTTTTGGGATTAGAAGTGAAGTCGAAAAATAAAAAAAATGAAAATTAAAAGATGCGGAAATTTAAACTTGATACTAAGATCTACTAGTTAAATCTTAGCATCTACTTGTAATAAAATAAAAAGTAATAATTAAAATATAGAAATTAAATTATAATAAAAATAAAGAGCATGAAATTAAAGGGCATAAAAATAAATATTGCATTAAAAAGTTCATAATTTAAATACATAAATTAAAAAGAAAATAAAATAGGTTGATCTCTAATCTTGGATCGGCATTGATGGAAACATGGTGTAGAAGCCGGGCTCTTCTTCTCGGCACCCATTACTTTGAAGCAATCCTTAACCCATAGCCTGGCTTCATCCTTTACCAAAGCTTCACCTTGATCGAAGATGTTGATTTCTGGAGGCCTGAGATCCTTTTTATAGAGCTAGGAGGGCTGGAGAGTTTGCTTCTAGGCAATGTGGGACTAAGGAGCTTTTTGATCATCAAAATATAAAAAAATCTAAGTAAAAATTGGATTAAAAGAAGTTTTGGATGAATTTTGTTGCTTTCGATGAAATCTGACTGTCGATAGGGATCCAACGGTTCAAAAATCATTAAGATCGGATGTGTATCAGCCCAGATCAGGTCGGATTAAATTCTAGCCATCCGATCGCGCCTTGATGGAGGAGATCTGACCGCAAATCATGCGTCGAGAGTCCTGATCACCATCGAGAGCATTCTAGATCATTGGATCTTCATCAGTTGGTTTTTTGGCCATCGGATCATGCCAGATCGCTGATAGAATTTGAATCAAACCCAAAAATAACCACCGTCGTCTGATCTTGACCATAATCAACCGTAGCCATCCGATTTTGCAATTACTATTCCCATGGACTGCATGGACTAGCTACACCGCACACCATAGCCAATCAGTGCTCCTATCATCGAGTGAAAAGACCAAATTGCCCTATAAGCTACGATAAATTTCTATGGACCCTTTAAGGGTCTAGTTCCGCCACGTGTCGCGCTATGATTCGTTGGTTTCTACTGAGCTGGCGGTCCATGCTTGGATCGTGGACTAGTTGATGGCTTCAATGGCTGAGTCAGCTTTGATGGCTTGGCTTAGCTTGGTGGCTTGGCTTGCAGAGCCGACTGAGCCATTTTCTTTTTTTATTTAAGTTTTATTTATTTTATTTCTTTAGAAATTCATATCTTCTTCGTTTTAGCTCCATTTTACTTCAAACTTATTTTGTTATGATCAAAAAAATGAGCTCTTTCTATTGGTCATAAAATTTTATTTTTTAATTTTTATTATTTTTTAATTATTTTTTAATTAATAAAAATATTAATTTCTTAAAAATTATATATAAATTAATCATTAATTCTTAAAAAATAATATAAATTAATTAATAAATTAATATTTTTATTAATGAATTTATGGTACTTATCAGGCATCCCCTCCTTCTTTTTGGGTGTGAACAACCTGGTATTTAGTGCATTAAAATTTTTTATTTTTTATAAAAATTTTAGAGAAAAATTAAGAGTTTAGGCACCATACATGGATAAGAATTTTGGTTGCAACAAACTCTATCAAATAGAGTTTGAAATCAAAATAACTAATTTATTTTGACTTGGTCCTCAATCAAATACTATATAAGAAGTATATGAAACATGAGGATGCATATCCTCTCTCTAGAAAAGAGAGATTCCATGAAAAAATTAAATAAAATTTCATAGAGAGTGCATGGAGATTGAATGGCGCAAGGATTTGGGAGTCCTAGTCTCACTAGGAGTCCTAATTTGACTTGGTCCAACTTGATCCTTGGATCAAATTAAATTAGAGTTTATTTAATCCAATTAGATTAGATCTTAGTCCAACTAATAATCTTATTAAATTATATTTAATTTTAATTTAATTTTAATCAAATTAGAGATTAGGTTCAGTCAAGTCCTAATTGAACTAGGACTAGTTCTTCCTTACAATTGGCTCATCCAATAAACCAATTGGACATGATCCAATCAAGTCTAAACTAAATTTAATTAAATTATATTTAATTATACTTAATTTTAGTTTTTTGATTTAATCAAATTAAGTCAATTAGCAATTGAATTGCTAATTGATCCTCCTGCAATACTTGCACTAGATTAAACATCAATCATATTGATTGTTTAATCCTAGAACGATTCTTAATCATTGATCAACCATCCGATTAGATTAAGACCTCTTATATGTGTGACTCCATAGGTCTGACCTAAGCTGGTAGCATAGAAATTAATTTTTATACCAATCAAAGTGATCATCTAGCAATGGTACTCGATGGCTAGATAGGTTAAATGTGTAGAACAACATCCTTAGAACCCATGTGGATATAGTTTCTATATAATTCATCTCCTTGACAAAAATGCTCATAAGATACCTCAGAGTTTAAATGTCAACCTCGATTAGGTCATCCATATTGTATTTCAAAATATCAAATCCATCTTATGGATTACCCTAGCCAAGATTTTTGCTATATTGAATAGAGTGATGCATTCTTCTCCAACTCTTGGAGTGGTCAATCCCATCTTGATCACTCACTAATTTTGTAAGTACTTGACCGTGCTTAAAAATCTTTCATTACTAAATTAGAAATTTAGTTAGTCCGGTACCAAAGTACATGAGTTACTTGCAAGCCATTGTAGTGATCTCAGGTCTAAGGGACACTTATACCTATATCCCATTAGAATAATTCTCGATAGCAAAATACTTTGAAGTTGATCATGTCCAGTGATAATATACTCATACATCTCACTTATATGTCATACCAGTGTCTCCACACTCCATGGATAAGAAGATAATCAACCTATATGGCATACAACGATCTATGCTCGATAAACGTTGTCATCCTAATTAACAACATATCATTTGGTCATGAACTATTTAAGGACTAATTGATAAATTCTCTCTTTATCAGAGCTAAATAGTCCTAAGAACTTATCAAATAATAGTTCATTAGATATAAACTTATGATGAAAAATAAAATTTTTTTATTATTAATAAAAATTTTTATACGAATAGCCAATTTTTCCAACTCTTCCATTTTATTGATAAGTGGTAAAAATATACTAATAAAAGTATTAAATTATAAAATAAATTAATCTATTTTATTAGAAATTAATACTTTTATTAATCTTATGTAGGAAAGAAGGCCACCAATGTGAAGATCTTATTTTTTCTGGTTCAGATGAAAAAAATTTCAGGCAAAACGGACTTCAAACGAGCCCAGAATTGAATTTCAAAAAAAAAAAAAAAAAGCCGATGCAACGCTGACGTCAGCATTTTTCGCGGCGCACGGTGGACCATCTGAAGGGTAATTCGGGAATTTCACAGCATAAAGAGCGCTCTGATTGGCTGAAGAACGCGGCGGTCCATGCAACACCGGGCTCGCGCACGGTCCACGGAGGGCAATTTGGGAATTCTGGCTTGATCCAACGGGCGGTTTTCACTGAAGCTTGATCGGACGGACGAGAAGAAGGCGCTGATGGACGGCATCCGCAGCTCCCGATCGAGATCCAACGGCTGAGATTCATCCCGACGTTAAAACTATAAGATCTGAAGGCTTATTTCAATGCGATCGGACGGCCCAGATTCGATCCAATGGATGATCCAACGGCTGATATTAAATCCGACTTGATCTGGGTTATTTTAAGGGCTTTTTGAGTGGTTTTTGGACCGTTTGATCAAGATCTAACGGGCAGAATTACCCAGATCTTAATTTGAGTTGATTTAGGAGTCCTAAACCTAATTTTTGATGGATTTTGGGGGGAAATCAAAACTCTTTATCTATAAAAAACCTAGTTGTTGTCGTGAAAAAAAAAAATTAGAGAGAGAAGAAGAGAGAGAGAGAGAGAGGGGAGAAAGAGAGAGAAGAGAAAGAGAGAGAGAGAAAGAGAGAGGAGAGAGATAAAAGAAAAGTGATTTGTGAGAAAATCAAAAAAGGGTTTTTGATTTTTTTTTTCTTCGACGATCAAGACATCGATCAAGGAGCCTCTTCTTCTTCGCCAAGTTCTCCACATCAAGAGCAGCAGACAATCAATTTCAGCAATCAAACAGTCTAATTTCTCTCATGCTTTTTATTTTATTTGCTATTTTTGAATTTGTTATCATGAACTAAATTTTATTTTACTAAGGCTAAGGTGTAGCCACTCTTTTGATGCAATATTCAGTATGATTTATTTTTAAATTTTATTCATGAGGAGTATATAAATCTGATCTTAATGCTTTTAGATTACTGGCCATCTTCTAATTGATCTGATGAACATAGATGTTACGGACCAAGTACATCTATGTTAATGCTTCTTGATTATATACCTTGTATTATGAATCAAATTAGAATTCATATGCATGCGGGAATTTTAGTGCGCTTTGGACGCAGCGTATTTTAATTAGAGGGTTTCACAAAACCTAATGCATTAATATTTATTTAAATTACACCTGGACCAAAGGATAATTAATAAATATTAATAGTTTTGCTATGCCTGGACCAAAGGGTAGTGAATAAATTAGGAGACTCCACCGTCACATGAAATAAAATTAATCTAAAAATCTGAATATTGTATTGACTGAGTTGGTGAACCGATTGCCTTAGTAATCCATTGCTCTTGAATTTAAAACCCTAATAATTTACACTCTCTCTATTTAATTAAAAACTTTTAATTATTTTTTATTTTTTTTTAATTTCTTATTCTCATAAATCGATCTTCTAAATAAAGCATAGGAAAGAGCTTTTCAGTACTTATTTTCCAATCCTCTAGGGACGATACTCTACTCATTCACTTTATTACTTGATCGACTGGTGCACTTGCCATAGCTATAAATTAGCACGCATCAAGTTTTTGGCGCCGTTGCCGGGGATTGTGTCTAAAATAATATTGAAAATTTTGATCCTAGCTTTACTTTAGAAATTTATTTTTAATTTTTATTATTAAAAAAAAAAAATTTTAGTGCATGACACGTACTGGACATAGTAACTTACTACCTCTAGATCCAGAAATTGAAAGAACTATTAGAAGACTACAACAAGAGAGAAACATGGCAGCTGAAGATCCTAACGACATCAATCTAGGAGTTGGATATGGCGACTGAAGGACAGCATGAAGCTATTCGACCAGTACATCATCCATTAAATGATTACATCACACCATCTGTAGCCGATGCAGCTTCGAGCATCAGGAGACCGCCTGTACGAGCAAACAACTTCGAAATAAAATCGGCGATGATCCAGATGATTCAATCAACTGTCCAATTCAGTGGACACATGCATGATGATCCGAATGCCCATATTTCTAATTTTCTTGAACTTTGTGATACTTTTAAAATTAATGGGGTGTCGGATGATGCTATTAGATTAAGGTTATTTCCTTTCTCTTTATGGGATAAAGCTAAAAATTGGCTTCATTCTCTTCCTGCAGGTTCTATCACAACTTGGGATGTCCTAGCCCAAAAATTCTTAGCCAAGTACTTTCCACCTTCCAAAACTGCTAAGATGCGCAACGATATCACTTCTTTTATGCAGATGGATATGGAGACGCTATATGAGGCTTGGGAGCATTTCAAGGAACTGCTGAGGAGATGTCCACATCATCAACTACCCGTATGGCTTCAGGTACAAACTTTCTATAATGGTTTATCTCCTACTAATCGATCTATGATTGATGCAGCAGCAGGAGGAACCATTAATCAAAAAATGGAGGAAGAAGCCTTCGATCTGATCGATGAGATGGCATCAAATAGCTATCAATGGCAGACAGAGCGCATGATGCCAAAAAGACTAGCAGCTGTGCAGGGAGTAGATTGCGTGCCAACTTTACTAGCTGAAATTGCAGCCCTTAGAGCCGAAGTCAACAACTTAAAGGGAACAGCTATGCATGTTCAGAGCATTACTTGTGACCTGTGTGGAGGAGGACACGATACGAGCAATTGCCAGACAGGTAATCCTTTTGCTAAAACAACTGATACAGCTAATTATATTGGTAATTTTTTCAGGCCGCAACAAAACAATCCCTACTCCAACACATACAATCAAGGGTGGAGGCAGCACCCAAATTTCTCATGGAGCAATCAAAATGCAGCACAACAGCCACCCCCGGGATTCCAAGTACCTGAAAAGAAGTCCAACATGGAAGAGCTGATGGTCAAATTTATGCAAAACCAAGAAGCAACTATAAAAAATTTGGAAGCCAAACTTAGGCAGGACCAAACAGCAGCAATTCGAAACTTGGAGATGCAAATAGGTCAAATGGCTAAGATAATCTCCGAGAGACCTCAAGGATCCTTGCCAAGCAATACGGAGACAAATCCAAGGGAGCAAGTCAATGCTATCACCCTAAGAAGTGGTACAAAGCTGGAGGAGCCACATCAGAAGAAAGAGACTGAAGAGCCAACTACAAATAAGGAACCATCAACTCAAACTTCGTCAGTCACCAAAACAACCAGCAGATGGATGGTCTCCAGGTATACGGTTTGCTGATCCAAATGTGAAGCCCTACGTGCCGCCACTACCATTCCCAGAGAGACAAATACAGCATCCAGATAAGGAATTTTCTAACTTTTTCAAAATTTTAAAGAATTTACATATTAATATTCCTTTTGTAGATGCTATTACTCAAATGCCCAGGTATGCCAAGTTTCTCAAAGAAATCTTAACAAATAAGAAAAAGCTGAAGGAGCATGAGAGAATAAATTTGAATGAAGAATGCTCAGCAATACTTCAAAATAAATTACCACAGAAGCTTAAAAGATCCAGGGAGTTTTACTATCCCCTGCATTATTGGTGATTGTAGTTTTGATAAAGTTTTATGTGATTTAGGAGCAAGCATTAAATCTCATGCCTTTTTCTATTTTCAGGAAGCTGGGTCTAGGAGAACCAAAGCCTACCACTATTACTCTTCAATTAGCCGACAGATCCATTAAATATCCAAGAGGTATAGTGGAGGATGTCTTGGTAAAGGTAAACAAGTTTATTTTTCCTGTTGATTTTATTGTTCTTGATATGGAAGAAGATTATGATGTACCCCTTATTTTAGGGAGACCCTTTTTAGCTACTGGAGGAGCTTTAATAGATGTTCAACAAGAAAAATTAATTCTTAGAGTCCAAGATGAACAAGTTACTTTTAATGTTTTCAAAGATACTAAACATCCTGATGATAATCAAACTTATTTTCTAATTGATATTATTGACAATCCATTATATGAGAATTCTGTAGAAAATAGGTTTGAGACTATAAAAGCGAGCAATGTCAAATTGAAAGAGGACTCGATCAAACATGAAAGTATTCCAATTGAAGTGGCACCGGATTGATCCACTTTAGAACTCAAAGAAAGTCAAGCTGAAGACTATAAATCAGAACTACTAGATAGGTTGTTTCTTTTCTTTTTAGTTTTGATCATTTTTCTTTTCTTTTATTTTTCAGTAATTTGTTGTTGCTCTTTTACTGCTCTGGTGTGTATTTTCAATTTTGCAGAAAAATCAATGAGAACTCAAGCAAAATTTCAAAGCTCCAAAGAACCAGACTTGAACCAAATCAGGTGTATTCCTTCCTATCCTTTATTACATCCTTTATTTTTCTTTCTCCTTTAAGACAATGTAGAATAAGTTAAAGTTAAAAAAAAAAAAAATCCATGTGTCAAGAAGAAAATCTTGAGCAAGATAAACTGGATAAGTGATAAAAGATAGAATTATTTGCTAATGAATGTAATGAGTTAAAGAAGTAGATTAGTTGGTCAACTTTTAGCAGCCTACTTAGGTCATTAAAAGATTATTAGCACTTTTTATTGCACATGCACACTAACAAGGCAAAGTAGGTATTGATTATAAGGTCCAACTGAGGATTCAATTATCACTGAAAATTGGTAATTAATATACATTCTAATCAAAGAAACTTGAATTTAAGGAAAGAGCTACCTGCCTATAAATAAAGTGCAAAAGATAGAGTATATGTGGATTGCCCAAAGCCTAGTAACTGGGTCTCTGCACCTAGGTCAAGTGTGAAAATTCACGTAAAATGGTGAAGGAAAGGCCAGGATGCTCAGCACAGTAAAAAAAAAAAAAAAAAGAAAAAAAGAAAAGCAGTGTGAAAGCTACCTTAATTCATGAGTATAAAATTGAGAATGTATAAAAAATTGACCAAAATAGGTGATAAGAGAGGATACTTTTGTTCTTTTAATTTAATACTGAAATGCTAAAGTTAGTCATCACGAACACAAGTGCTATAGATCTTTGATGTACTCTAAGAAAGTTTTTAATTGTATTGACTGAAAAATTTGCTTCTGAAGCTCAATGCTTAGTTAGCAGTATTTTCTAAACTTTTTGACCTTTAATCCTAGATTTTATCTTTGTGATGGATAATCTTATTGAAATATGGTATTAAATAAAACATTGCTAAGGGACTAGCAATGACTAAGTTGGGGGGTGTGATAAGTGGTAAAAATATACTAATAAAAGTATTAAATTATAAAATAAATTAATCTATTTTATTAGAAATTGATACTTTTTATTAATCTTATGTAGGAAAGAAGGCCACCAATGTGAAGATCTTATTTTTCTGGTTCAGATGAAAAAAATTTCAGGCAAAACGGACTTCAAACGAGCCCAGAATTGAATTTCAAAAAAAAAAAAAAAATCGATGCAACGCTGACGTCAGGATGACGTCAGCATTTTTCGCGGCGCACGGTGGACCATCTGAAGGGTAATTCGAGGAATTTCACATAAGAAAGCACTCTGATTGGCTGAAGAACGCGGCGGTCCATGCAACACCGGGCTCGCGCACGGTCCACGGAGGGCAATTTGGGAATTCTGGCTGATCCAACGGGCGGTTTTCACTGAAGCTTGATCGGACGGACGAGAAGAAGGCGCTGATGGATGGCATCCGCAGCTCCCGATCGAGATCCAACGGCTCGAGATTCATTCCCGACGTTAAAACTATAGATCAGAAGGCTTATTTCAACATGATCGGATGGCCCAGATTCGATCCAATGGTTGATCCAACGGCTGGCATTAAATCCGACTTGATCTGGGTTATTTTAAGGGGTTTTTGAGTGGTTTTTGGACCGTTTGATCAACATCTAATGGGCAGAATTATCCCAGATCTTAATTTGAGTTGATTTTGGGAGTCTTAAACCTAATTTTTGATGGATTTTGGGGGGAAAATCTAACTCTTTATCTATAAAAATATGTTGTTGCTGTGAAAAAAAAAAATCAAAGAGAGAGACGAGGAGAAGAAGAGAAATAGAAAGAGAGAGAGAGAAAGAGAGAGAGAGAGAGAGATAAAAGAAAAGTGATTTGTGAGAAAATCAAAAAAGGTTTTTGATTTTTTTTTTTTTCTTCGACGATCAAGACATCGATCAAGGAGCCTCTTCTTCTTCGCCAAGTTCTCCACATCAAGAGCAGCAGACAATCAATTTCAGCAATCAAACAGTCTAATTTCTCTATGCTTTTTATTTTATTTGCTATTTTTGAACTTTGTTATCATGAACTAAATTTTATTTTACTAAGGCTAAGGTGTAGCCACTCTTTTGATGCAATATTCAGTGTGATTTATTTTTAAATTTTATTCATGAGGAGTATATAAATCTGATCTTAATGCTTTTAGATTACTGGCCATCTTCTAATTGATCTGATGAACATAGATGTTACGGACCAAGTACATCTATGTTAATGCTTCTTGATTATATACCTTGTATTATGAATCAAATTAGAATTCATATGCATGCGGAAATTTTAGTGCGCTTTGGACGCAGCGTATTTTAATTAGAGGGTTTCACAAAACCTAATGCATTAATATTTATTTAAATTACACCTGGACCAAAGGATAATTAATAAATATTAATAGTTTTGCTATGCCTGGATCAAAGGGTAGTAAATAAATTAGGAGACTCCACCGTCACATGAAATAAAATTAATCTAAAAATTTGAATATTGTATTAACTGAGTTGGTGAACCGATTGCCTTGGTAATCCATTACTCTTGAGTTTAAAACCCTAATAATTTGCACTCTCTCTATTTTCTAAAATAAAAAATTTTTTAATTATTTTTTATTTTATTCTTTAATTTCTTATTCTCATAAATCGGTCTTCTAAATAAAGCATAGGAAAGAGCTTTTCAGTACTTATTTTTCAATCCTCTAGGGATGATACTCTACTCATTCACTTTATTACTTGATCGACTGGTGCACTTGCCATAGCTATAAATTAGCATGCATCAAAACTCTTAGCTACCAATCTAGCCTTATAGATTTCAACTTGTTCATCCACTCCAATCTTTTCTTATAGACCCATTTACACCCAATAGAATTCACATCCTTTAGTGCATCTATCAAAATCCATACTTTGTTGGTGTACATGGAGTCCATCTCGGATTTTATGGTAGCCAGCCATTTATCTGAGTCCTTACTCATGGTAGCTTAGTATAGGTCAGAGGTTCATCATTCTCAATGATTTGGGCTTCATAATTTCAATAATAAGCCCATACCTCATAGATGCATGTCGCACTCTACCAGACCTTTAGATAGGATTTGTGTGTTTAGATTCTTTCCTATTTATGTATTCACTTGGTTGAGAAATTTCTATTTATTTTTTTTTGAATTTTACTAAGTTCAATATTTTTTCCACTGCCTCTTTCTAGGATAAACTCTTTCTTCTTGAAAGTAGCATGCCTACTTACAAACACCTTTTGTTCAGTAGGATGGTAGAATAGATATCCCATACTATCTCTAGGATATCCTACAAATAAACATCTATCTGCTTTAGCATCTAGCTTATCTCTAAAAATTTTTTTGATATATGTCAGACAATTCCATATCTTAAGATACTTAAGATTAGATTTCTTACCTCTCCATATCTCATATAGAGTGCTAGATACAGACTTAGAAGGTATTTAATTCAAGATGTATACTGCAGTCTCTAGGGCATGACCCTAGAAGAAAATAGGTAACTCTATGAAGCACATCATGAACCATACCATATCCAATAAGGTAAGATTTCTTCTTTCGGCTACACCATTTAATTATGGTGTATAAGGAGGAGTCTATTCAGACAGAATCTCCTTTACTTTAAGATAGTCTAGAAATTCACTAGATAAATATTCTCCTCCTCGATCAGATCAAAGAATTTTTATACTCTTTTTAGTTTATTTCTCGATCATACTTTGATACTCTTTGAATTTATCAAAGGCTTCGAAGTTATTTCTTATAAGATACACATATCCAAACCTAAATAAATCTCAGTGAATGTTATAAAATAAGAGTATCCTCCTCTGACTTGAGTTGTCATAGAACCACATACATCTGTATGTACAAGTCCTAATAACTTACTTGTTCTTTCTTCATATCCACTAAATGGAGTTTTAGTCATTTTACCCATGAGACATGATTCATAAGTTTTTAATGATTCATAATCATAAGGATCAAAGAATATTTTTTTATATAACTTGTTAATCCTGGTCTCACTAATATGACCAAGTCGATAATGCCAAAGTAAAGTATTATTTATTTCTTCTCTCCTATACTTTCTATTTTCAACAACATGAAAAATATTGTCATTCAAACATAGAGTCAAAAGACTATTATTAAAAATGTCATAGCATATTATTTCATTAGAATATTTGATCGAGCAATCATTGCTCGTTACATCAAAATTATAATCTTATTTTAATAACAAGGGTATAGATATAATATTTCTAATAATCTTAGGCATATAATAATAATTTATCAGCTTTAAGATCTTCTCAGAGGGTAACTTCAATATATTTATCCCTACAGCTTTTGCTTGGATAGACTCTCCTCCAGCGCTGTAGAGCTCGAAGTCATCCTTCTTCAAACTCTTAATTTTCTGCACCCTCTGCAAAGATTTGTAGATATAAAAATCACAGCCGGCATTCAAGACCCAAGAGTTTGAAATGGAAGAATTCAATGATAATATTGTATGTATCTCATATATACCTTTTGATGCATTATTTGCATCAGTCTTCATAGTTGTAAGGTAAGCCTTGCAATTCCTCTTCCAATGACCTACCTTGCTGTAGTGAAAGCAGGTCGTCTATCTAAAGGCCTTCTTCCCTTTTTTCTTCTTATTTATGCCACCTTAAGGGTTTAGTCTTCTCTTAGAATTCTTTTTACCAGCCTTCTTCTTGGAGATCCCATCTATAAGAAGAAGAGGAGCCTTATCCTTTTTGATATGGCTCTCTGCTATTTTCAATACATTTAATAGCTCAGATAAAAAAGTATTCAGTTTGTTCATGTGATAGTTCATAATAAACTAAGAAAATAATTTTAAGAGTGATTGCAAGATCAGATCCTAACTCAACTCCCCATCTATGATAAAACCTAATTGACCTAATCGAGTGGTCAGGTCAATTATCATTAGCACATGGTCTTACACAAATGATCCTTCTGCCATCCTGACATGGAATAACTGCTTAAATATCTCATATCTAGTAGGCCTACTCTGCTCTCCATAATATTCTTTTAGATTAAGCAATATGGACTGAGTATCCATGCCATCATGCTGCCTTTGTAATTCATTACTCATAGAGGCAAGTATGATGCACTTGATAGTAAGAGAATCATTTTTTCACATCTTGTATGTGGACTTTTCTTCCTCCATGGCATCTTCTCCTAATGGCTCGGGACCAGGGGCATCAACAATATAGGAGAGTTTCTCTTAATTGAGTACTATTTTTAAATTTCTCAGTCAATCCACATAATTAGGATCGAACAATTTATTTGAATCCAACATACCATGTAGTGATAGTGAAGAAGCCATTTAATCTACATAATAAAGAATATTACATAAGCAAACAACTCATGATGACATACATAATTAAATTAGGACTTTAATTTAATTATATCTTCCACTATTTTATCAAATATCATACCCCTTTACTATGATAATCGACAAATCCTAATCGATTTTCATAGTGGGATTGAGACCCTAATTTCTTATAAAAGGTCTTATGGTTGCACAACAAACCTCTTATAAGTTCAAAGGTAGGAAACTCTTTCTAATTGTATCTCATGCAATTCTCAATATAATCCTGACCTCTAAAACATTAATAGCCTTATGTTAACACAATAAACTATAATATTTTAGTTAAGTAGGATCCTTCATTTCTATACAGTCAAAATAGAATATAATTGCTCTTGTGGTTACACAACAAAGCAATATACCCAAAATGATGTAATCATCTCAATGCACTGGAACAATATTACATCAGTCCCCATAATAGGTCTTATGGTTACACAACAAATCTAATATGGTTCATGACATAATAATGAACTCGCATGAAGAAAGGTCTTAATATAGTAAATATAACACTAAGCATCCCAATCTAGAATTAAATTAATCTAATCGGCCAGGTAAGTGGGAGAGAAGTAGAAATCCCCATGTTGCTTTTCTTAGACACAAATAAATTGGTCAAATCAGACAACGAAACTAATTATAAACCATATTCTCTTTATTGATCATGAACCACTTTTCTAGACATCGATTCATCAATTAGACATCCAGACTGATTTTGCTATCGGTTAATTATACTACAACTTAATATATTTTTATAAAGGGCTTTAACTAGTCTTTATGCATATTCTAATCAAATCAAACTATATAGATAAATTGATCATATCAATCAAGACATACATATTCATTCATACATATTTTAGCATGTATTATCATTCTAGGACAATCATCATCACATAGTGGACATTCATTACTATGCCAGGACAACCTTACAGAATGATATACATCATAATCTAATTATGATTAATTAAATATGATCACATCATATTAATAACATGCTAATCATGTCAAACATGATCTATCATATTTACAATATTGTCATTAATATATAAACATATCAACATATGATTTAATCTAATAAGGTTTGCTCTGATACCACTATAGGGTTTGGTGTACATGGCGAAAGCACAGATTTCAAAACAAATTATATGAAATTATAAAATCAAACCCGAGGCCTAGGACCATCTTATTAGAATCTAAATCATATAATATATATTTATAATATAAATTAGGTTATTGGAACATATCTCTGATCACTAAACTCTAATTTGACCCTGATAGCCGGCAGCAGTCCACCAGGAGTTCCACCAGGTGCCCACGTGTTCACCCTCTAATATTGATCCACATAGGGACTTGATCAAGTCACTAGCACCTCTGATTAATTTAATTAAAATTTTTATAATAAGAACTTTAATTTATTTGGGCAGAATCTTCTTTAGCCTTTGTTGTCTCCCTCTTAGCCTATCCTTTCCTTACTTTCTATTCTCTTTGTCTTCCTTCACTCTCTTCCTAAGCCTTTGTTCTAAAGCAGACCTTTTGTTTTTAAATAGGACTTTATCTTAACAAGAGAAGGAAGAGAGAAATTAGATAATTATGAAGATGATGTTAGAAAGAAGGAGAGAATTCGATTCCTTGGACTCCTGGTGTGCGCATTTATAATCTATGTAGGGGTGCTTCCACCAATTTCTCATGCCCTTTCACTAGGCTTATCTCATGTCCATCCATCCATCTCAAGCCCTACTAGAAAAACACGTCATGTGGAAGCACGAGAATTAGTTTCAAGAGTCAATTCAAGTAGAAGGACTCTTTGAAAAATAATTCTCTGTGGTTTTACAAATGTTACATAATTTTTTTCTTCTCTTTGGTGCCATTAATAAATGGTTTTGATTTGATGAGAATGTCATCCAACGGCTCTCATCTCATGCACCAGCTTCAGATGGGGGCATGGAAGAAAAGTCAACACCTTATCATCTTGGACTTGGTCCAAGAGGCACCATTCAAATGAAAGGGTGGATGGGTTTCCATTCTTATCCAAATTCCAAATAGATTATGGAGGAGTTTTAGATGCAGGACTCTTCTACATCTCCACATATACCTAGCACACAAACAAAACCCCCACATGCCAAGAGAGAGATTCTCTAGCACATGAGATTTAGATATTAGATGCCCAACCCCTTGGTCAACAAGCTAAGGGTCAACCCAATTAAGGACCAAATCTGATTTAACCAAAATTAGATCTAATTAGCCCAAATCGAAATCCGATTTGAATCTAGGTGCTAGAGTTTGCAACATGTGCTAGCATGTTCAACTTACAAATATGATTTAATCCAATTAATCTCTTAATCAATTTCATATGTGTGTGACCCATTGAGTTCCATATCTAGCCAGCAGTGGATCCAGGTGTAATTTAACCTAATTTGGTTAGAACTCAACTAAAATTGATTTAGGTCAAATTGTGCTAATCCAATTTGTTCAATTAGAATACTTTCTAATTAATGAATAAATTAAACTCTTTAATTTTATCATACCCACAAGACATGATTGACGTCTAGTAATATATCATATCTATCCAAAAGATATAAAATTTTAATAAAAATACTAAAAATATCCTTCAATAGAAAGTTACCGTGCAACAGGATCCTACGATCACCCTGCATCCCGAATATGATTTTGGTTATGAAAATATATCAAACCCAATATCATATTCATATTTCTCTCAATCATATGATAATGATTCAATTAATGAAATATTAGAAATTATTTTTATTTTTTTTATCATGCTTTGGTCAAATACTTTCTGAATCATCATTTGATTGAAGCAAGTAGGATGCGATCTTCTCCTACTAGGAGTGATCGATTTCATATTGATCTACTTATAACCCCCATATGCAATCCACCATATCCAGAACATCCCGTACATGACTGAGTTATGAATGAATATAAATCAAAATATGGATTCATACATATAAGGTTCTATAGTAGTCTCAAATCAAAGGATTATATGCACAACTCCCACTATGAGAACCATCTATTGACATATAGATAAGACTCTAATAGATATTCTCAAGTTGGATCAATTCAGTGAACTGATTCTCTAATGAGCACCCATATCTTTGTATCAGTATCATACACAAGTGATTGTGAGATCAATTATCCTCTCCATCGAGCATACATAAGATGTGCCGATCTTACCGAAAATATTGATCCCTTACTCAATGTTCCATTGACCAAAAATATTTAAAATTAAGATTTTAAGATTTTAGATCTCACTGGTATGATCTTATCATAACCCTATAATCATAGCCCTAATTTATAGGGTTCATCATAATCTTTTAAAAAAAAATTAAGAAGCAGCGTATGATGAAATAAATATCTTTATTGATTTAATATATCATTATATGAGTCTGAAAGATAAAAGAATAATCCATCAAAATACATATTTTGATTAACTTGTAGAGCATATTCCTTTCAATTTAAATTTAGGCTAATTTGCTATTCATTTGACCAAGTGTCAAATCTAGTCAAATATGTTGTTTTCCAAAGGAGGCAACCCAAGAGGAAGGTGAATTGGATTTCTTAAAAATTTATTTATAGAACTTATGCCCAAAACAAATTTAAGAGTATTTATGGAGTACTTAGTAAAAAATAAATATATAATAGACAATAAAAGATAGACACAAATGCATAATAACAAACACATAAGATTTATAATAGTTTGGTGCTCAACTTAGCACCTACGTCTACTCTCTAAGTCAACCAACTTGGAAATTTCAACTATAATCCTTTAAGATTATAGATCGATTATTTTCATGGGCTCACAAACTAACCTGGTTGGTTTTCACTGGCTCATCAACTAAAATGTTATAACCAATTGTTTGCTAGGATCAATTAACCCAGTTGGTTTTTCCTGGTTTATCAATCAAAACCTTACAACATCTAACTTAAGGCTTGGATCAACCCCAAGTTTCTTTTCCTAAGAAACTTATCACAATAAACAAAGAAGGATGTACAAAAATTTAAAGTTCAAAATAATAAAACTCTTTAAACTCTTGCAGAAGTCGAAGTAGTTGAGCTCTTGAATTATTTTGACTTCTTTCTTAAATACTTGAGAGAGGATTGACGAAGGCTTCAATACTTTTGCTCAAAAGTGGTTGGCTCAAATCGATGCACTCTTCCTCTCTTATGAGTTGAATAAATTTGGAAAGGACTAAATTAAGAGCACTCTTAATTTCTCTCTTGAGTTCCACTCAATATAACTTAAATAAATTCAATACTTTCAAAATCTTGGTTCCTAATTCGAATTCTTCACTTTTATAATCCAAAAATATTTGTCATCAATGACCGAGCTATTGGAAGCTTAAAAATAGTCACTAGAAATAAAATATAACCATTTAAAAAGTCTAAAAAACTAGCTATTACTCTATCAAAATTCTATGAGTCAGCTCATCCAATCTCTTAGTCGGCTAACTTAAAATATTAAGTCACCTAAGTAAAATCCTAAGATGGCTCAAAAACATATGCAATTTTTCAACTTTGTATGTTCTATCTACTTAAGACTAAGTCAAATCAAATATCTTTTGAGTCGGTTAACTTTGTGACTTAGTTGGTTAACTGACCTTCTGAATCGGCTCAAAGAACTTATGAATCTATACTACTTTTTATTCTTCTATCTCTAAGAATGAGTCGGCTATCTTTTCTTATGAGTTGGTTAAGCTCTAGTCTTGGTTAGCTAAGTTATTTTTTGGATTGGCTTAAGAGAATTTTTGAAAACTTCATTATTCTATCTTCATCCTGAGTCTGAGATTAAGTTGGCTATCAATATACTTAAGTCGGCTTTGATCTTGTCTTGATCATCTAAGATAAAAATTTAGTTAGCTAAGGGAGTTCATCTAAATTTTCTTTGTTTCTGTCTTTCTCTTGAATTGAGATTAGGTCAGCTAAGCTTCTTTCTGGGTTGAATTAAAGTCATACCAGGTATGCCAAAATTGATTTGAAGAAAAAATTATCGTACGAACAGCCTGATCGGATCAAGTCGTACAGTAAAATTTTAAAAATTTTTATATATGATCTGATCAGATCTGAGAGTTCTCAGATCTAATTAGATTAATCTAAAATAAAATATAAAATTATGATATCAAATATCACCTGATTTGAGTGAATAGTTCACCCACAGCAATGATCTGAATATTGATGGAGGTTCTGATTGTAGCTGCACACATGCCCGGCCTCTACCAGCATCTACTCAGATCATATCTAGAAGTCTTCTCCTTCTACATCAGATCTCTAAAGATCTAAAATTGGAACTCCTGAGCATGCCTTCGATCCGATCTTCGACAGTAAGTCAATCATCTTGTAAACTAGAACTCCTGACGTGGTCTTTACAGCAACAACACTTCAACTTTCTAGGTGCTGATCCGCCCAACCCTTGGGAATGGAGAAGAGGGAGAAGAGGAGGAAGAGGAGGCATGGAAGAGAGAGGGAGAGGCAGAGTCTGGGAGTGGTGAATAAGATTGCCAAACACTTTGGGTAGGAGATCTACCTATAGACTAAACCCTAACCCTAGAGTCCTAGGGCTTTAAGCAATATATCAATTTGCTTAAAGCAAAAGGACTCCTCCCAAGCCTCCACAGCATATTCAAATTTTCTCCTTATTTTGTCATATAAAATAGAGGAAAAAATGGCACTACCTTATCTGATAAGGTGGAGTTGGCGTAGGGGTTCTCTCTCCCAAGGAGTTTGAACAATTTCGAACTGCATTGACCCATTCGAACCTATTTGAATGGGGAATCTCCATGTTTATCCACTAGGGGGACATGCACCCTCTCTCTTCATGCAACCCATCTAGGGTGCGCACCCCAAGATAAAGTCCAAGCACGTGCCTCCTCCCTTCTTTCCTGCAAAGACTGGATCAAAATGACCCTTTGTCCTTATGCCCCTCACATGAGACCAGGATAAGGCCTGATCTAATCAGGATAAGGCCTAATCTAACCAGGACAAGATCCAGTCAGACCAGGATAAAATCATACAGGGTTTCTAGATGAGCCAAATCAAATTTGACTGAGTCTAGACCAACTAGAAAGTCCATAGAAGGAGAAAGTTAGGTCCAATCATGTGCTAGCATGATGTTTTTGAACATAATTAGATCTAATCTAAATCAATCGGACCATGTTAGCCCAATTAATGATATCGATATCCAAACTCTTATTTGTATGATCTAGTTAAGTTCAATTCTATATAATAATGAGACATGTCATGATCTCCATCATCGAAATATCTTTCGATGGACCAAAACTCTTTCTGATTCACCCAGTTAGAATCGTCGATCATCAAGATAATTCTAATTGATCTCAAAATCCACCAATGACACCTAGCAGTATGTGGTGGCAATCCATCAGAATCAAAAATAAACCTCTCAGTGTAGCTAACTATATAGTTAAATTCTTCTATCATGAGCTCTAACAGGATCTAGATCAAGATAAACTCATCAAACCCAACACCTATCATATAATTGAATCATTCGATTCGAGTTTGATGTGAAACTCTAATAGAAACTTCTTTCTATTATTTCATACTACCATGGCCATAGACTTTAGGGCTTGATCTCATGATCATTATAGGACTACTCATTTACTGAGGTTGATAGATCCCATTTTGGTGAGATCTAATTTCTACAATGAACATACTATAGACAACATATACCTCAGGATTTTAAATGGCTAGAAAATCAAGTTATGGTGTAGCCAAACTATAACACCCTTAAGGTGAACTACTGATGCACCTCAGTTAAAAAAACTAGACATATAATTACAGCATCGAGCTAGTCATCGACGAGAAGGTAGACTCTCTTATGATCACTCAAGGTGGTCACGCTCAATGCCTTCATTCTCAACAAGTACCTATAGTCTCTATTAACCCTATAATTGATTTTAATGATTGCCAAACTTTGAATATATTATGTATCTAACCATATATTTCAAGAATGTGTGTAGAATTTTTCAAGTTTTCAAAATAAAGAATTTATCTTAAGAGCAAATCCTCTCAAGATGTCATGCCAAAATACTTAAAAGAATAAATTCATACATGTTTGGATGGCTTGGTATGAAAAAAGTAAGATTGGAAGAAGACAAATAAAATTAAAAGAAGCAATTATATTTAGTAGAGGTAGGGGCTAAGAAATTCAAGTTTAAAAGGTCAAACAATGAAGAAAAATGAAGCCAGAAATTTTAGAGACTTCTTCAAAAAATTTAGAGACTTCTTCAAAAAATTTAGAGACTTTTTCAATAAATTTTGAGTCTTCTCCAAGCTATTTGGCACACCTGCGCATTGCCCTAGCATAGGTTCGAGAAGTCTCAAAAATAGCTCGAGACTTCTCCATTTCAGGAGACAAAAATCTTATTTCTATGTTCTGAGATCGAGATATTTCAAAAATTTTTGAGACTTCTCGAAGTAAAATTGAGACATCTCCAAAATTTTTGAGATTTCTCGAAATAAAATCAAGACTTCTCCGAATATGCGATAGCCTTGAATGAAAAGTTTCTACACCTTTTCCAATGACTCTTTTTTGGTTCTAATGGCTATTTCAGGCTTCTAGTAGCTAGAACTCACTCTCCAACCATCTCCAAGGATATTTAAAGATGGAGAATCAATTGAAAAGAAAGATGAAGTGGGATTAAAAGAAAAATCATTTTCAAATAAGAGGGATTCCTTTGAACATCAAAAAGAGAGAAAAATAGTGGGATTTTGTAGTGATTTTAGAAGGCATTCAAGAGCTATCTTCCATAACTTTTCAAGCATCCTCTCAAGCCTCAAAAAAGAGTACTCAAGCTTCAAAAGAGCCAAACATTCAACCTCTTCTTCAGGATCAAAGAGTTTAAAACTCTGTTTTTATCTTTGTGCTGAAATTTTTTATTTATATTTTTATTTCTTTTCAAGTTTCTTTAAGGAAAAGAAACTTGAGGATTAGGCCCATCCAAGCCCACAACTGGATTAGTTAGATTTTGGTTGGTGAGCTCAAAAACTCAACTGGGTTGTTAGTAAATTTGGAAAACTAACGTTGCAAGATTTTGGTTGGTGTTCCTATGAAAACTAACTAGGTTTGTTTGTAAGCCTGAAAAAACAAACACACTATAATCAAAGAAGGATTATAGTAAAAATCTCAAGAAAAGCTTAGAAAGTGGACGTAGGTGTGGGTTACACCGAACCACTATAAAATTTTGTGTATTTATATTTTGCTTTTTATTCTTTCTTTACTTTGCTTTTATTTTTGATTTACATTATTTAGATTCTTGGTTTGTATACACTATCTTAAATCTGCTGCTGCTGGTATCATACACATCTCCACCATATCACTTAGGTTAAAATCAAAGCACATACCTATTTAGGAAGTAAATTTGATTAAAATTTTATAAGAATCTAATTCAACCCCCCCGCCCCTCCCTCCTTCTTGGGTTGCTACCTCTGGGCAATAATTGGTATTAGAGTGGATGCTCTAATATTATTTATTGACCTAGCAGTCTTGAACTAAAGATCATGGCAATCCAAATAAAATTTTTGCTTAATAAAGATTATTTTATTGATCGACTCTCAATTCTTAATAGATTAAATTATAGTTATTAGAAAGCACAAATGCACTTCTTCATACAAGCATACGATAATAACTTATGAAAGATTATAATCGATGGCTCACACATTCTCAAAGCATTGCTTGAGCATGATAAAGAAATGAATCAACTAAATGCTAAAGCTTTAAATATGCTTTATTGTTCATTATATTTAAATGAGTTTAATCTAATTTCTTCTTATATTTTGTCAAAATAAGTTTGGGAGAAATTAAAAATGACTTATGGAAGAGCAAATCAAATAGGAGAATCAAGCTCCCAAGAAGAAAAAGAAGCTCACCCCAACCTATGCCTTATGTCTCATGAGGATGAAAAGAAGAAAAAGAAAAAGAAACAAAGAAAAAAAAAGCATTACCTAAAGGAGAGAAAAGCAAGAAAAAAAAAAAGAGAAAGAGAAAGAAAGAACTACAAATTCTTGCCTCATGGCTAATGACGACGAGGTAAATATCAAGAACTCTTTCGATTTTACTTTTGAAGAATTATATGAAGCTTTCAATGATCTAATAGATGAACATAAAAAGGTAAAGCTATAAAACAAAGAGCTTAGAAAATCTAACTTATCTTTGGCAAAGAAAAAAATAAAATTTTAAATAAAAAATATCTATTAAAAATATAAAAAATATGGCCAAAGAAAAAAAAATTCTTTGAAAAATTGAAACTCTAACTAAGAAAAAGAAGAATATAGTTAAATCTAAAAAATTCTTAGTTAAAAAAATATTGAGCTAAAAAAAAATGAAAATTTAAAATTCTTCCTAGAAGAAAATAAAAATCTTTCAAAAGAAAAGAAAGAACTTTTGGGAGAAAATGAAAAATTAAGAAGAAAGATTGAGATTTTGAAAACCATAGCTAAAAATTTTACCCTTAGCTTTCAAAATCTTCAATCTATGGTAAATAATAATAATATGGCTATTTTCAATAAAATAGAAACTAGTTTTAATTCTTCAAGAAAATATCAACATACTAAAAATTTGATTACTAGAATCTCACTTAAAAATGATTCAATAGTATGTTTCAAATATACCAAAATAGGCCATAAAATTTTAAAATATAATTTTAAAAGAATTGGCTATACTTTGGTTAGGCAAATTTGGATTTCAAAAGGAACCTTGAGTACTAACTCTAATAGACCCAAGAAAGCTTGGGTACCAAAAATTATGAAGTTATTTTTCAGGTATACCAAGGATCCAATGAAATAAAGAAGAAATTTTTTTTTGATAGATGCCTTAAAAATAAAAATGGATGGGTGATGCTATTGGATAAAATCTAAACTTTTCTCGCATCATTCCATCAATGTTTGTTTGATTGATTTTATTAATTTTAATAATCTATTGATATGATTTCATGTCATATTCACTTGCTTGAAATACTTTTCATATTTCAGTAAGATTAGTATAAGTGATTGATTTTGATGTTTGAAATGATTTAAAAATTTTGATTTTTAAATCAATGTGCTCTTCTATAAGTATCATGTTTTAAATCAATATGAAATTAATTTATCTTGAAATTTAGCATGATATCTTAACTTTTCTTTATCAATTATATATTTAAGAAACTTGAATGAACAAAAGCTAAATTGGGTATGAATGTTTTAATTGCTAAATCTATAAAAAAAAACTAATTTTTAACATTCCCTCTATGAGATGCTAAATTATCTAAATCTTTCTAAAATTTTGCATGAAATAAGTACTTGAAGATAAGACTTTCAATTATAAAAATCAAGTGCTTGATATGTTAATATGCATTGTATCTTAAGTTTATCTCTAAGAATTTAAAATTTTCTAGTTAAACCAAATCCCATAGAACCATTATCTAGATCCTTCTTGATTTGATCATACTTGATTTTCTTGATTTGATCTTATTTTATTTGATTATTAAAATCCTTCCAATTGATTACTTTTTGATCCTCTAAATTTACTTGAATATCTTTCTTGATCATCGATTTAATTGCCACTTTAATCTTAAAAAAGAATTTATTAATGAACATTTATACTTTATTCTGATTGACTAATTTTAAAAATTGAATTTAAAAAATGATCTTCTTGAATCTTTTGAAATTGATATCAAGCAAGATATTTTAAGAAAGCTGTCATTTATCTTTAAAACTAAACATTTTAAGAGGACTTCAGTTTTACTTAATTAGTATCAAATAACTTGCTATTTATCATGTATTTGATTAATTTATCTTTTGATAAAAAAAAATATCTTTATTTCAAATTTGATCTATATTTTTAATATGATATCATTTGAGATAAATTCAAAAAAATACATATATTTTTTGAACTCAATTGTTTGATATTTCTTAAAAAATGAAGAGATGATCTTTTTGAAGAATAACTAAAAATCTCTTTATAGTTTGCTTTGACTGATTTGCTAATATCAATTTAAATTAACTTATCATTCCAATTCTCAAAATTATTTGATTTGAATCAATTCATCTTTATCAATTTAAAACTAAAATCTTTAGTATCAAGCTAAATTTGCAAATTGATCTTTATATGTTATTGAACTATCAAAAGAAAATCAGAATTTGGTCTAAATTTTAGTTTAATTGGTATAAAAAAAAAGAATCTTTCAAAGAAATAACTAATTGATTTGATTTTCAAAAAATTAATATAAAATCGATTATTTTTACTATTGGTATCAAGAAATTTCTTCCTAAAAAAATTTTCGCTCTTGATATCAATAGTATCATCTTTGCCTTGCATGTTATTGCATTATTTTTGGTAAAAGAATTGAATATGATGTCTCAAATCTATTTTACATTGATATACTCTTGATATGATATCTTTTGAGGAAAATTTAAAGAATCTCATATATTTTTCTGAACTTAATTAAGTAATATTTCTTATGATAAGAAAGATATAAATTTAAATACAAAATCTTTTTGATAGATGTACATATCATACTCTTTTGATCTTCTTGATGTTTATTCTTATTATATACATCCTTTTGTAAACACACTTTGAATTTAATAAAGAGTAAATTTTTAAAAAAATTAGTATCTTCTTGAGTGAATGCTATGTTTGATTGATATTTGGATTAATTAATGCTTTTAGCTCACTCAATTGATGCTTATGCTTTTGAATTTTATTTAATTTTAAAATGACTTTGTTTGTTAAAGTAAGAAAAATAACATATTAAAAAATAATTATTTAATTAAAAAGAACTTTTAAATTGAAAATATCTTTCAAATTTAGAAAATCAAAATTTAGTGGTTAAATTCATGTTAAATTTACTTGATTTGAAATAAAGAGGGAAAGAAAAATAAAAAGTAAATTAATCTAGCTATAAGTATGAAAAATAGGAGAGATATTTTTTAATTTAATTTGATTAAAAATTTTAATTAATTTAAGTTAAAAAAATTAAATATGCACTTAAATTCTTAATTAATTACTTTATGATCTTCTTAAATAGAGCTTTCATGTGATTATCTAATTTAATTTACATGATTTGATTGCTTTATCTTATTTTTGTATAATTAGTTGGAGTTAAATTAAATTTAAAAATATATTCTTACTTTAAGAAATAAATTTTTAAACTTAATTTTGAAACTTATTTAAAAATTTAAATTTGATACTAAATTTCTTATGTGCATTGCAAAATTCTTATGAATTATTTGTATTGAAATAATTTTTACTCAAAGCAATGAATTTGAAAATGTGACTATTTTTTACTTTGGTACTATTTATTTTACTTTGCTCGATACATTCTGATGCATCCTTTTTTCAAACTTAATTGATTAAATTTTTTAAAGAAAATAATATTAAATATTGAATTAAATGCTATGCTTGATTTCATGTTCAAATCTTTTGAAAAGCTCTATTTCTTTTAAAGCTTAAAAGTGCATATTTAAAAATTTGATTAAAAATCATGTACATTCAAAAAAGGGGAGAGTATATGATATTTAAATTTAAGCTAATTTCTAAAATTAAAATAAATATTTGAAACTTATATTGAGTTAAAGGATAAATTTTTAAAAGAAAGATGATTCATTTAAATTAATTTCATTAATTTAATATATTTCTCAATTTAATATTTTGATGTTGATTTTGATGACTTTTTGTTTCTTCCTATGAGCTTTTTGATGTTGTCAAAAAAGGAGAGAAATATGTTGAGTATATGAAATATATATGTACTAATGATATGCAATAAATTAAAGACTTATTAAGAATTCTTTCATGAAGTTTAATTTATTATTCTTGTCTTGATTTATGTTAGTTTCTTTAGCATATACTCAAAGTTTTGCCATCATCAAAAAGAGAGGGATTATTGACTCTATGATTGATTTTGATAATTACCAAACTTTGAGTATATTATGAATCTAATCATGTATTTCAAGAATATATGTAGGATCTTTCAAGTATCCAAAATGAAAAATTTATCTTAAGAATAAATCCTCTCAAAATGCCATGCCAAAATACTTAAAAGAATAAATTCACACATGTTTGGATAGCTTGGTATGAAGAAAGTATGATTGGAAGAAGAGAAAATAAAATTAAAGAAAGCAATTATATTTAGAAGAGGTTGGGGCCAAGAAATTTAAGTTTGAAAGGTCAAATAATGAAGAAAAATGAAGTTAGAGATTTTGGAAACTTCTCTAGAAAATTTTGAAACTTCTCCAAGCTGTTTGGCACATTGCCCTAGCATAGATTCGAGAGGTCTCAAAAATAGCTCAAGACTTCTCCATTTCAGGAGACAAAAATCTTATTTCCATATTCTGAGATCGAGACGTCTCGAAAATTTTCAAGATTGCTTGAAGTGAAATCGAGATGTCTCCAAAATTTTTGAGACTTCTTGAAGTAAAATCAAGACCACTCCAAGAAAAATTGAGACTTCTCCAAATGCGCGATAGCCTTCAACGGAAAGTTTCTGCACCTTTTTCAATGGCTCTTTTTTTGTTCCAATGGCTATTTTAGAGCTTTCAATGGCTAGAACTCACTCTCCAACCATCTCTAAGGATATTTAAAGGTGGAGAATCAATTGGAAAGAAAGATTAAGTAGGATTAAAAGAGAAATTATTTTCAAATAAGAAAGATTCCTTTAAACATCAAAAAGAGAGAGAAAGAGAGGGATTTTGCAATGATTTCAATGGGCATTCAAGAGCTATCTTCTTCAACTTTTCAAGCATCCTCTTAAATCTCAAAGAAGAGTGCTCAAGCTTCAAAAGAGCTGAACATTCAATCTCTTCTTCGGGATCAAAGAGTTTAAAATGCTATTTTTATCTTTGTGCTAAAATTTTCTGTTTATATTTTTGTTTCTTTTCAAGTTTCTTTAGGAAAAAGAAATTTAGGGATTAGGCCCGTCCATGCCAAAAATTAAACTTGTTAGGTTTTGATTGGTGAGCTCGAAAAATCAATTGGATTGTTAGTAAATCCAAAAAACTAACGTTATAAGATTTTGGTTGGTACTCCTGTGAAAATCAACTAGATTTATTTGTGAGCTTGGAAAAATAAATACACTATAATCAAGAGAGGATTATAGTAAAAATTCTAAGAAAAGCTTGGAGAATGGACATAGGTATGGGTTGCGCCAAACCACTATAAAACTTTGTATGTTTGTATTGTGCTTTTTATTCTTTATTTGCTTTGCTTTTATTTTTGATTTACATTGTTTAGATTCTTGATTTACATACACTATCTTAAATCTGCTGCTGCTTATATCATACACATCTCCACCATATCACTTAGGTTAAAATCAAAGTATATACTTATTTAGAAGGTAAATTTGGTTGAAATTTTATAAGAACCCAATTCATCCCCCCTTGGGTTGCTACCTCTAGGCAACACTCTCGCTCTGGTATCTCCACAACATAGACTCAAGACTCATCTATCCTAAAAAATTGATTGTACACCAATCTTCTAGATCGATCACCATCCTTGTGATGTTTCTATGATCGGGAGTAGTTTCTGAGTTAATTACATCAAACGTGTCTTAAATTCTCAACACTTGAGAATATGTGTTATCATATCCTTTAACCCAATGAATGTATCACAGACACTTTAATACACAAATATGATAGAAAGAATAATTTTTTATTAATTATAAGTCAAAATTATAAAAATGCTTCTAAAATTTATTTACAAGTATCAATCAATCTGGCTTCTAGGGTGCACATCTAACAAACTCTCCCATTTGACCTAAAGCCAATTGGCTACAAATCTAAGTCCCATCTTCTTAAGATGGGCTTCGATCTTGAGTTGGCTCAAAGGCTTCATCAGTAGATCAGCCGCATTATCTACGGTGTTGATTTTCTTGACCTCAATGTATCCCTTCTCAAGATAATTGCAGATGAGATGGAATCACTGCTCGATGTGCTTAGATTTTTTGTGAGACCTGGGCTCCTTAGCTAGTACTATGACACTATTGTTGTCACAATACAGAGGAACAGGACTATATGGCATCACTCCAAGCTCTACAATAAATTTCTTGAACTAGAATGTTTCTTTTGTAGCTTCCAACACAGCGATATACTCTGCTTTCATAGTGGAGCCTGCTATCACTATCTGCTTGAAACTCTTCCAACTTACAACACCATCATTGCATAGGAACAGACTTCCAAATATCAACTTTTGATTATCTATATCAGATGTAAAGTCTGAGTCTATATAACCCTAGACTTGGAGTTCTCCATTACCAAAGATCAAAAATATACCCTTAGTCCTTCTTAATTACTTAGGGATACATTTCACAGAAGTCCAGTGCTCTTCACTTGGATTCAACTAATACCTGCTAGTGATACTCACAGCATGGGCAATATCAGGTCGTGTACATAGCATAGCATACATGAGACTCCCTATTGTCGAAGCATAAGGGATCTTGCTCATGCATTCAATCTCCTCTGATGTATTGGGATACATCTTCTTGGAGAGATAAATACCATGTCTAAAGGGTACAATTTTTCTCTTGGAGTTCTCCATACTGAACCTCTTTAGCACCTTCTCTATGTATATCTTCTGTGAGAGACCTAGCATCTTCTTCAGTCTATAGACCTTAATCTCCAAAATGAAGGATGCCTCTCCTAGGTTTTTCATAGAAAGCTCCTTAAATAACCACATTTTGATCGAGGTCAACATGAAAATATCATTCCCAATCAGGAGGATATCATCCACGTACAATATGAGAAAGACAACAGTGCTCCCATTGCCTTTTTTTAGCATGCAGGGTTCCTCCTCAATTTTGATGAAACTAAATGATTTATATTATTAAAATGAGCATTCCAACTCCGAGATACTTGCTTAAGTCCATAAATGGATCTTTACAGCTTATAGATCTTGTGATTGCTATCACTGAAAGTGAAACCAAGCGGTCATTTCATATAGATATCTTCCTCAAGATATCCATTTAGAAATATCATTTTTAGGTCTATCTATCATATTTCGTAATCAAAATATGTTGTGATAGCAAGCAATGTGTAGATGGATTTTAGCATGGCCACTAGCAAGAAGGTATCCTGATAGTCAATGCCTTCACGCTAAGCATATCTTTTTACCATTAATCTAGCCTTAAATGTCTTCACATTTTCATCTGCACTAATCTTTTTCTTAAAGATCCATTTACACCCAATAGGCACAATACTTTTAAGTGGATCCACCAAGGTCCAAACTTGGTTCGAGCGCATCGAGTCAATTTCTAACTTCATTGCCTCTCGCCATTTCTCAGAGTTGATATCTGATATTGTCTCATCATAAGTTTTGAGATCATCTCCATGAACCCCATTTTTTATGAGGAATATTTTTTCTACATCCTCTAAAATAATACCTAAATACCTCTCAAGAGGATAGAAAATCTTATTTGACCTACGAGGTGGAGGATTTAGTGTGTGGATCGGCTCAGACTGACCAGGTTTCTTAGCTTGTTGCTCTTCAGAGACTTTCTCTTTGAGCCTAATCTATCTTTCGATAGCACCATCTTGAACAAACTATTTTTTAAGAAATATGGCATGTCGACTCATAATCACATTATGGTCTTCAGAAAGATAGAAATAATATGTATCCTAACAACTTCTTAGGATATCTAATGAATCAAGCTCTAAGAAATCTAGATTCTAACTTATCCACTTGCTGTCTTTTAACATGGACCGAACTATTGGGAATAGTGTCCCAAAGCCAATCATCAGCCTCTTGATGTTTAAGCTGTTTTTGTATTTGTACATGAATTAACAAATGAATAAAAGTTATTTTGGCATTTTTTATTATAAATTCTTTCATCTTCTAATGAACTCCTGTATTGTGGTGAAGTTTCTAGGACTATTTAGAATTGACAAAGGAGAATTTATCATTTAGTTCTTAAACATATTCGCAACCAAATAATACATTATTATCAAGGACGATAACGTTTATCGAGTATAGATCGTTGTGTTCCATATAGGTTGGTTGTCTTCTTAACCAAGGAGTGTAGAGATATTAGTATAGCATGCAGGTGAGATATAGGGGTATATCTGTATCGAACATGATCGACTTCGAAGCTTTTCTGTTGTTAAGATTTGCTTCGATGGAATATGGATATGTCCCTCCAATCTGAGATCACCATGGTAACTTTCAAGCAACTCACTATGATTTGGTGCTAGACTATCTGAATTTTTAATTCAGTGATGAAAAATTTCTGGCATAATCAAGTACTTCAAAAGTCGATGCATGAATTAAGATGGGATTGACCACTCCAATTCAGAAGCTGCATTCAATTGTATTTCAATTTAGCAAAGTCTTGGCTAAGGTAGTCCTAGTGAGGAGTCACAGGACTGATTGCATTGAGATATGATTTAGATGTCTTTTTTTAGGATTAACAGTTTAACTTTGAGTCATCCTATACATAGAGGTCAAAGGGTTGAATTATGCAGTAACCATATTCACGTAGGTTCTGACTGTTGCGATTATGACTATTCGACCTATCTGGATATTGGATACCATTACTAGATGGTCACTTTGATTAGTTTAGAAATTGATTCCTGTACTATCAGCTTAGGTTCGAACCTATGGGGTTACATACATTAGAGGTTCCTATCTGATCTGATGGCTAATGAGGAGTCCCACTAGACTGAGACTCTATGGTCAAGAGTCCCACTGGACTGAGACTCTTCGATCAAGAGTCCTACTATATTGGGACTCTAACTCCTACTTGTCTAGGACACTACGATTAGGAGTCCTACTAGACTGAGACTTTATGGTCAAGAGTTTCACTAGACTGAAACTCTTTGACCAAGAGTCCTACTGCATTGAGACTTTAAGTCCAACTTATTTGAGACTCTATGATCAAGAGTCCTACTGGTTTGGGACTCTATGATCATGAGTTTCACTCATTTGGGACACTAAGATTAAGAGTCCCACTGGTTTGGGACTCTTCGATCAAGAGTTTCATTTTGATGGGATTCTATTGTCCGAACATTCATAGATTTGGACTCTATATTTATGAGAGATTTAATTAGTAATTTGATCACTAATTAACTCAATCTGATGGAATAATGATTTTTGGATCAAGTCCAATTGAATTAGATTTAGTTGAGTTTGACCTAATTAGGTTATGAGATGATCCAATCATCGAGGAGGTTTGATCCCTGATTTGAATAGGGGTTGGACTTCATCAATTCCTAATTTAATTAGAATTTAATTAAGCCTAGTTAAGCTTAAATGAGTTGGATTTAATTTGGACTAATTGGATCTAACCAAATTGGTTTGGATTGGTTTAATTTGATAAGATTACTTTGAGACTAGTTTGACTAGTCATCATGCGCCACATCACCTTATTCCTTGCACCATCCTATTCTCGATGAGAAAAAGGTTTCTCATGAATCTTTTCTATGCAACAGAGGGCATGCGCCCTTTCTTCTCATGCCCCAAATGGATTGATTTTATCTAGTTGCCTTTTGAATTCAAATGAGATTTGAATTCGAATGGCTAACCACTTGATCACAACTACTCCCTCAAGCCTCCCTTGGTTTTGTGCTCTATTTAATCCTCTTTTTTTTTGGGATGTGTGACATCTAAGAAAGAAATCCTCCACTCCATGCATGAGCCTCTCCCCTGCATGACAAAAATATAGAAAAAATTCTAAGAGAAGAAAAATCAGAGAAAAAGTTAGGTGTAAGGTTTGGGTGATAATGCTACCCTAGAATTCTGATCTAGGTTTTTTGGTGCGCTTTCATGAGTTTTGATCATCAGAACTTCACAAATTTTTTTGGAGAGACTCCTTTACCTCTCCTCTACCTCTGCTGCTAATTCAGAGTATCTAAAGAATCGGTGGAGGGAGATTGAAAGCATTTGATCAAATTCAGCCGTCAAAAACATCCATCATCGAGCTAGCACTTAGGAGGAGCCGATCGGGACTAGGGCCTCATGTGGATGATCCACGAAGGCCAGACATACTTATGGCTGCATCGTGATGAGCGAACCTCTCCAGTGGTGATCAAATTATGGTGATCGAAATGTGTTCTGAACACATAGAGTAGTAGAACTATTTTATTGCTAGTAATTATTTTATTTTCAGATTTTATTGTATATATATCACATTAGATCCTAAATTTATAGAATTTATAGATCTGATCTATAGCTTTTAAAAAATTAATTAGATTAATTTTTAATTTTACTATATTTAATTTTTTAAAAAAAATTTAAAAGTAGAGCTAGAAATCCTGTATGCAATCCATTAATAGTATCAGAGCAACCAGGTTGCTTTATATGAAGTATATGCATGCTTAGATTAATTATTTAGATTAGATCTAAATAATAATCTAACTTTTAAATCTAAAAATAAATTTATGATCACACGGACTAAAGATTGTCCTACTATAAGGTTTATCCCTTACAGTGAAAGATTATCCCGGTATATTACTGATCTAAAACTTTGATATAATAATATAATTGGATGGCTTTAATCTAATTTTTAATCATGAATAAGTGTTTAGATTATATCTAAAATGATTCATGATTTTTATGTATTGTACATAGATTTAGATTAAAATCTACAACTAGCAACTATTTGTGAAATGAGCTGACCCATTTTTGAAATGAGTCAACCCATTTGGTGAACAGTGCTAGATTGTAAAAGAATCTTTCAAAATTTTGAAAAATATTTTTTAAAATACCGAATCCTAACCCTCAGCCCAAAAATTTAATTAAAAGTTAAGGATTATGAATTAGGGTCTAGAATTATGAATTAGAGATCCAAAGTCATGAACATAAAATTTGGGTTATTGGGTTAGATGAATTAGGTTCATTAATTGAATTAAACCTAAGGTTAGTTAAAGAATGGACTAAATTAGAATAGTTGATCAAATCTAACTAAATATTGATTTAGATTAGGTCAAGGACTCTTTAAACTCAATTACAATAATTGTAGTTGGTCAAGTCCATGCCTTTAATAAGGACCGCATGGACTTGATTCATGGTTATGCGGTCGAACACAAAATTATTAGGTTGGTCAAATTGAAACTAATGAACCAGATGGTGTCTAAGATAAGTTTGGCAGTCTAGACCAGTAGTTTTTTATTAGGAGCTACTCACACTAATTTGATCTTTGATGAGTTAATGGCATATCCCTTCTACTAATCTCACTTATCCAGCCATTTTGATGAATTAGATTTTGATTAGATCACTTGATGATTTGGGCTCACCTATGTCAATTAGTTAAATCAGTGTGACTGATTTAGGTGCTCCTAATACCAGCTTGAATTAGATCCTTTTTCATCTAACTTGGTGAAGTTAGTGGAAGGATCGAAATTAGCTGATTAATTCTCTCTCTTTTACTTAAAATGGGTTAACAAAATTCTCTAAAATTATTAGATCCTTAAAAATGATAAAGTTATGGTGAAAACTAAGTCATAGCCTTCCATTAAGTTAAGTGATAATGGATCCATTAGTTTAATAATTATTGGAGGCCCAAAGGCTTGGTGCTTATTGACTAAAGGAATTATCATTCATAATATGATGATTTGGTTGTGCCTTTTTAATGGTGGTTAGCTTGGCCGACTAAAGTCAGGCTTGATCATTTATTAGTTAGATGCACCAAATATGGTCATGTTAATGGTTGGACCTAACTGGACCTTTTTAGTAGAGGCAAAAGCCTACTAATTAGGCTTTTGAGGCAAAATTAAAAATTATTAGAAGTTGTTTAGAAAAATAATTGGTTATGAACCTATCCATAAATATACATGGGTTAACTGACCAAAGTCGGGCTTGTGTGTAGTCTGTGTGGATTCTAGTACCTACTAAGAAATTAAGGTAATATAGATGGTGTGGTGCTCCCAAGTCTTGGAAGGCCATGGGAGGAGTTAGGGTGTTAGCTTCGAAAAGACTGGGATAGGTATGGTCCTAGGACTAGGACAGAAGTTGTCCTAGGGTGTAGGTGGTGTATAGCCCTCCATAGGCTTGAGGTTTAGGTGTTGAGGACCTTGAGAGGCTTGGTTGGTGCTTCGGAGACCTGAGACATAATGTGGAGCAAGGAACCAAAGCCAATGCATGAAGACTACAGAGAAGATAATTTCTATAGGTTAGCCGGCTCAGTCTGAAATTGGATCGACTAAGTCTTAGTGGATAGGCCAAACAAAAAGATGCGCATTTGGGACTACTGGCATAGTACGTAACTGGATTGGCTCAGTCTAAAATTGAGTCAACTCGGTCTCAGATTAGCCAACTCAGTGCTAAGACTGAGCTGACTCAGTACGCGGACAGAGTTATGCGAATATTTGTTTGAGGCTAGGATAGGGACTTATCCTAGGAATCTTAAGGCCTAGTTTGAGAGGTCTTAAGGAGGCTAACTCATGTATGGATCAGATTTAGATCCAACGGATGAGAGCATGGGAGACATGGGTGTACATAGGCTCGGTGAGTACTTTCATGTGTTGGATTAGTCAGAAAAAATTTTGATCGGGCTTAATGGCTATGTATAAATACATAGGTTGTATTAGGGTTTTACTAAAGTGGTGGAATACTGATCTTTTCTCTCTCAATCTTTCTTCTCTCTTCTATCTAGTATTGTTGCTCTAGGTTCTTGAAGAAGCCCTAGAGAGAGGGGGCACCTCCCTCAAGCCTAAGGAGGGAGGTGCCCCAGCATAGATCTAGGTGGTGGATCTATGGTATGATGTCCTTAGAGAATGAAGGTCTCTCCATATTTGCGCTAAAGATCAGGGGTTTCTGCAACATGGTATCAGTGCTAGGTGATGCCAAGATGATGCACCAATATTTGGTATAAGAGCGGTATCATGGATTACAATAATTGGTATCAGAACCTGATGGAGCATGGAAGAGAAGAAAAAGTCATATAGGATGAAATCAGGAATCTGCACAAGTGATGCATGCTAATCTATCGCTATGGCAAGTGCACCAGTCGATTAAGTAATAAAGTGTGTGAGTAGAGTATCGTCTCTAGAGGATTGGAAAATAAGTATTGAAAATATTCTTTTCTAAGCTTTATTTAGATAATCGATTTATGAGAATAAAGAAAAATAAGAAAAATAAAAAAAATAAATTAATAAATTGCAAGAAAATAGAGAGTGTAATTTTTAGGATTTAAGTCAAGAGCAATAGGTTACTAAGGCAATCGATTCACCAACTCAATCAATATAATATTCAAGTAATCATGCAAATTACGTTAATTTTATTTCATGTGATGGTGGAGTCTCCTAAGATATTCACTATCCTTTGGTCAAGGCATAGCAAAACTATCAATATTTATTAACTATTCTTTGGTCCAGACATAATTTAAATAAATACTGATGCTTTAAGTTTTATGAAACCCTCTAATTAAAATATGCTGCATCTAAAGTGCACTAAAATTTCCACATGCATATGAATTCTAATTCGATTCATGATACAAGATATATAAATCAAAAAGTATCGACATAGACAGATTTGGTCCATATCATCTATGTCCATCAGATCAATTAGAAGATGACTAGTAATCTAAAAGCATTAAAAACATATTTATATACTCTTCATGAACAAAATATAAAATTTAAAAGCAAATCATACTGAATATTGCATCAAAAAGAGTGGCTATACCTTAGCCTTAGTAAAAGAGATTTAGTTCATGGCAAAAGGATCAAAAATAGCAAATAAAATAAAAACATAATAAAAACCAAATAGTAGACTACTTGTTTGTTGAAATTGATCATCCATTGCTCTTGGTGTTGAAAATTTGATGAAGGAGAGCCCCTGGTAGGTATACTGGTCATAGGAAGAAAAAAGAAAAAGAAAAGAAAAAAAAGAAAAGCTCTCTCTCTGTTTTCTCTCTAAAAACTAAGCTCTCCCTCAAAACTCTCTAAACCTCTCCCTGGTTGAGCCCCTCAAACCTCTCTATTGGTTGTTTCTCCCTTCATAACAGGCCTTTAAATCGAGCAGGGCCTTTAACAAAGAGTTCTGGAAAGAAATCCTATTGAAACTAGATTTCAAAACTCCTTGTTTCAGTCAAATAGAGCCATGATTATTTTTGGCCTTTAGATCGGCATCCAATGGTAAAAAAATCACTCAGAAATCCTTTTTAAAATCCAAATCAAGTCAGAATAAACCTTAGCCATCAGATCTTCTCTTAATGATCGAATCTAGGCCAACCAGCAGCACACAGAAGCCTTCAGATGCTTAGTTTAAAATCGAGATCACATCTCAACCATTGGATCAACACCGACTGCTTTTCCAATCATCCGTCAACTCCTCGATCTCCATCATCTGATCAAATCCCAATGCCAGTAGTCATCCGATCCTGCCTGCATCCCATGTAGACTGGTCACGAGCTAGATTCACCATGGACCGCCACATTGCCAGTGAATCAGCACACGTGCTGTCATGTGAAATTCCCATCATGCCCTTGGCCAGGTTACTACAGCGGCTCACCATGAGCCATGATGATTCTGACATCATGCTGATCTCAACAGGCTGGGTGGCTTGCACTGGGTTATTTGTGGTCGGGCCAGGTTAGTTTGCTGAGCCGATTTGAATCGAACTAGCCGGCTCTTTATTTTATTTTATTTTATTTTTTTGTTTTTCTTTGAAATTTAATTTTGAGCTCAATTTAACTTCATTTTTCTTCAAACTTGTTTCATCTAAACCAGAAAATTAAGCTCTTCCTGTTGGCAACCTTCTTTCCTACAAAATATCAATAAAATTATCAATTTCTTAAAATTAAGATAATTTATTTTATAATTTAATATTTTTATTAGTGTATTTTTAGCACTTATCACACCCCTAACTTAGTCATTGCTAGTCTCTTAGCAATGCTTTATTTAATATCATATTTCAATAAGATCTTTCTTTATAAAGATAAAGCTAGGATTGAAGATCAAAAAGTTTAGAAAATACCACTAACTCAGTATTAAGTTTTAGAAGCAAATTTTATAGTCAGTACAATCAGAAACTTTCTTAGAGTACATCTAAAGATCTATAGCATTTAAGTTCGTGAAGACTAACTTAACATTTGGATATTAATTTAAAGGACAAAAGTATATTCTCTTATCACTTATTTTGGTTAATTTTCTATACACTCCCAAGTTAAGCTCATGAATTATGGTAGCTTTCTCACTGCCTCTCTTTTTTTTTTAATGCTGAGCATCCTGACCGTCCCTCCACCATTTGACATGAATTTCCACACTTGACTTAGATGTAGAGATTCAATTACTAAGCTTCAGGCAATCCATATATACTCTATCTTTTGCACTTTTATTTTAGGCAGGTAGCTCTTTTCTTAAATTTAAGTTTCTCTGACCACTAATTTTCAATGATAATTGAATCCTCAGTTGGCCTTATAATCAACACCTACTTTACCTTGTTAGTGTGCATGTATAATTAGAAGTGCTAATAATCTTTAAGTAACCTAAGTAGGCTTCTAAAAGTCAGACTAACTAATCTACTTCTTTAGCTCGCTACATTCATTAGCAAATCTTCTAACTTTTATTACTTCTAATCTATCTTGCTTAAGATTTTCTTTCTTGACACATGATTTTAAAAAAATAAAAAAAAATTAAATTAATTAAATTTATTTTTCAAAAATTTTTAAAATTTTTTCTATCCTCCAACTTATTCTACATTATCTCAATGGAGAAAGAAAAAGTAAAGGTGCAATAAGAGATAAGAAAGAGCACACCTATACAATTTATCCAAACTGGTTCTTTAAAGCTTTGCAAACTGGCTTGAGCTCTCTTTTTCTTTCTCTACAAAATTAAAAATACCCACCAAAATAATAAAAGAGCAACAAAAATTTACTGAAAAAGAAAAGAAAAGGATCAAAACTAAAAAAAAAGAAAAATCCTCTCTAGTAGTTCTGATTTATAGTCTTCAGCTTGACTTTCTTGAGGCTCTAAACTAGATCAATTCGGTGCCACTTCAATAGGTATACTTTCATGTTTGGTCGAATCCTCTTTCAATTGAACACTACTAGCTTTACTAGTCTCAAACCTATTTTCTAAAAAATACTCATGTACTAAATTATCAATATCATCAATTTGAAAACAAGTTTGATTATCATTAAAATATTTAATAGCTTTAAAAATATTAAAAGTAACTTATTTATCTTAGACTCTAAGAATTAATTTTTTTTATTGAACATCTAGTAAAGCTCTTCCAGTAGCTAAAAAGGGTCTCCCTAAGATAAGGGGTATATTAATATCTTCTTTCATATCAAGAACAATAAAATCAATAAAAAAAATAAACTTGTTTACCTTTACTAAGACATCATCCACTATACCTCTTGGATATTTAATGGACATGTTGGCTAGCTAAAAAGTGATAGTGGTAGGCTTTAGTTCTCCTAGACCCAGCTTTTTAAAAATAGAAAAAGGCATGAGATTAATATTGCTTCTAAATCACATAAAATTTTATCAAAACTACAATCACCAATAATATAAGGGATAGTAAACTTCCTAGATCCTTTAGCTTCTATGATAATTTGTTTTGAAGTATTGCTGAGCACTCTTCATTCAAATTTATTCTCTCATGCTCCTTCAGCTTCTTCTTATTTGTTAGAATTTCTTTGAGAAACTTGGCATACCTAGGCATCTAAGTGATAGCATCTACAAAAAGAATATTAATATATAAATTCTTTAAAATTTTAAAAAAATTAGAAACTTCCTTATCTGGATCTTATATTTGTCTTTCTAAAAAAGATAGTGGTGGCTCGTAGGGCTTCACATTAGGATCAATAAATTTTATATCCGGGGACCATCCATCTGCTGGTTGTTTTAGTGATTGATAAATTTTAGTTGGTTGTTTTATAGTTTCCTCTTCAATTTTTTTCTTTTGATGTGGCTCCTCCAGCTCTTTACCATTTCTTAGGGTGATAGCATTGACTTGCTCCCTTGGATTGATCTCAGTGTTGCTAGGTAAGGATATCTATGGTCTCTTCGAGATTATCTTGGCCATTTGTCCTACTTGCATCTCCAAGTTTTGAATTGCTGCTGCTTGGTCTTGCCTGAGCTTGGTTTTCAAATTTCTTATGGCCACTTCTTGACTTTGCATGAATTTTATCTCCATATTCTTCATAGCTGCTTCTTGATTCTACATAAATTTAATGAGCAGCTCCTCTATATTGGGCTTCTTTTCAAGTGCTTGGAATTTGGAGGATGGCTGTTGTGCTGCATTTTGGTTGCTTTATGAAAAATTTGGATGTTGCCTCCACCCTTAATTGTATGTGTTGGAGTAGGGATTATTTTGCTGAGGCCTAAAAAAATTACCAAGATAGTTAGCTATATCAGGGGCTTTAGTAAAGGGATTACTTGTCTGACATTCTTTTGTATCATGTCCTCCTCCACATAGCTCACAAGTGATGCTCTATACATGCATAGCTACTCCCTTCAAGTTGTTGAGTTCAACCCGAAGAGCTGCAATCTCTGCTGTTAAAGTTGGGATGCTATCTACTCCATGTATAGCTGCTGGTCTTCTTGGCATCATGCGATCTGCTTGCCATTGATAGCTATTTGATGCCATCTCATCGATTAGATCAAAAGCTTCTTCCTCCATTTTTTGATTAATGGTACCTCCTACTGCTGCATCAATCATAGAACGATTAGTAGAAGATAAACCATTGTAAAAAGATTGTAGTTGAAGCCAAATGGATAATTGATGATGTGGACATCTCCTCAGTAATTTCTTGAAACACTCCTAAGCCTCATACAGTGTCTCCATCTCCATCTACGTAAAAGAAGTAATATCATTACACATCTTTATAGTTTTAGAAGTTGGAAAGTATTCAGCTAAGAATTTTTGGGCTAGGGCATCCCAAGTTATGATAGAACCTATAGAAAAAGAATGAAGTCAACTTTTAGCTTTATCCCATAAAGAAAAAGAAAAAGTCTTAATCTAATAGCATAATCCGACACCCCATTAATTTTAAAAATATCATAAAGTTCAAGAAAATTAAAAATATGAGCGTTCAGATCATCTTGCACATGTCCACTAAATTGGATAGTTGATTGAATCATCTAGATCATCGTCAATTTTATTTCGAAGTTATATGCTCACATGGGCGGTCTCCTGATGCTCACAGCTGCATTGGCTAGATGGTGTGATATAATCATTGAATGGATGATGTGCTGCTCAAATAGCTTCTTGTCATCCTTCTGCCACCATATCTTCTCCTAGATTGATGTCATTTGGATCTTCGGCTGCCATGTTTCTTTCTTGATGTAGTCTTCTGATTGTTCTCTCAATTTCTGGGTCAAAAGATAGTAAATCACTATGTCCAGTACATGTCATGCACTGAACATAAATCTAAAAAGAAAATAAGAATAAAAATTAAAAATTAAATTTTAAAGTAAAGCAAGGATCAAAATTTTAATATTATTTTAGATACAATCTCCGACAACGGCACCGAAAACTTGATGCATGCTAATCTATCACTATGGCAAGTGCACCAGTCGATCAAGTAATAAAGTGTGTGAGTAGAGTATCCCTAGAGGATTGAAAAATGAGTACTAAAAATACTTTTTCCTAAGCTTTATTTAGATAATCAATTTATGAGAATTTAAAAAAATAAGAAGAAATAAAAAAATAAATTAATAAATTATAAGAAAATAGAGAGAGTGTAATTATTAGGGTTTACGTCAAGAGTAATAGGTTACTAAGACAATCGGTTCACCAACTCAATCAATATAATATTCAAGAAATCATGCAAATTAGGTTAATTTTGTTTCATGTGATGGTAGAGTTTTCTTAGAAATTCATTATCCTTTGGTCCAAGCATAGCAAAACTATCAATATTTATTAACTATTCTTTGTTCCAAGCATAATTTAAATTAATATTGATGCTTTAAGTTTTGTGAAACCCTCTAATTAAAATATGCTGCATCCAAAGCGCACTAAAATTCTTGCATGCATATGAATTCTAATTCGATTCATGATACAAGGTATATAAATCAAGAAGCATCGATATAGACGTACTTAGTCGATATCATCTATGTCCATCAGATCAATTAGAAGATGGCCAATAATCTAAAAGCATTAAGAATAGATTTATAAACTCTTCATAAATAAAATATAAAATTTAAAAGCAAATCATACTAAATATTGCATCAAAAAGAGTGGCTATACCTTAGTTTTAGTAAAAGAGATTTAGTTCATGGCAAAAGAATCAAAAATAGCAAATAAAATAAAAACATCATAAAAACCAAATAGTAGATTGCTTGTTTGCTAAAATTGGTCATCCATTACTCTTAGTGTGGAGAATTTGATGAAGGAGAGCCCCTGCTAGGTATACTGGTCATTAGAAGAAGAAAAGAAAAAGAAAAGAAAAGAAAAAGAGAAACTCTCTCTCTATTTTCTCTCTAAAAACTAAGCTCTCCCTCAAAACTCTCTAAACCTCTCCATGATTGAGCCTCTTAAACCTCTCTACTAGTTGTTTCTCTCTTCACAACAGGCCTTTAAATAGAGCAGAGCCTTTAACGAAGAGTTTTGGGAAGAAATCTTATTGAAACTAGGTTTCAAAACTCTTTGTTTCAATCTAATAGAGCCCTGATTATTTCTAGCCTTCATATCAGCATCCAGTGGTAAAAAAATCACTCAAAAATCCTTTTTAAAATCCAAATCAAATTGGAATAAACCTTAGCCATCAGATCTTCTCTTGATGATCAAATCTAGGTCGTCCACCAGTGCACAAGAGCCTTCAGATGCTTAGTTTACAATCGAGATCGCATCTCAACCATTGGATCAACACCGACTACTTTTCCAACCATCTGTTAGCACCTCGATCTCCGCCATCCGATCAAATCCCAATGCCCACAACAATCCGATACCTCCTACATCCCATGTAGATCGATCGCGAGCTGGGTTCACCATGGACCGCTGCATTTGTCAGCAAATTAGCACGTGCGCCATCATGTGAAATCCCCATCATGCCCCTAGTTAGGTTATTGTAGCGGCTCACCATAAGCCATAATTTGACATCAGTGGGTTGGGCAGCTTGCACTAGGCTGTTTGCTATCAGGCTGGGCTAGTTTGCTGAGCCAATTTGAACCAAACCGACCGGCTCTTTTTTTTATTTTATTTTATTTTTTCTTTGAAATTTAATTTTGGGCTCAATTTAACTCCATTTTTCTTCAAACTTGTTTCATCTAGACCAAAAAATTGAGCTCTTCCTATTGGCAACCTTCTTTCCTACAAAAGATTAATAAAATTATCAATTTTTTAAAATTAAAATAATTTATTTTATAATTTAATACTTTTATTAGTGTATTTTTAGCACTTATCAACAAGTTTTTCCTGGTATGTCTCAAATTTATCTTTGTTATTCTTATAGTTTGGTCAACCGAGGGCAGCAGGTTGAAGGTGGAGGCTGAGAGGATTAATATAAAGAGATTTTTTCTAGCATGGAAGATTTGGGTGCATGATTTGCTGGTCAATTTTGATGAAAAGGTTGAGGTGTATGATGGTAGACAAGGCAGAAAGCACTGAAGTGCTGTAGTAGCACTTCTCTGAAGATGCAGGACTAAGAGAGGCTCTGTGGTGTAGCAATCGAGGAAGGTATCTTAGTAGAGAGCATCAGGGTTCTCTAAAAAGATGGGCAATGTGGGGCTATTTAATGGATGAGGAGAGATTTTCCAAGGGATAATGGTTGAAGGAAGGTTGAAGAAGGGGCTATACATCCTTCAGTTGCTGAAAGGTGGGAAAGTAGTCAATGATGTATTTAGTGGCTCGACTAAAGCATCGATTTGCGAAGCCTTGAGGATGATGGAGATGGATGATCCATGGAGGTCCAACAGGTCAGGGCTGGGTAGTGGATTAGGTTTCTTTTGCAAGAGCACCAGAGAGACTCGCAGTTCAGGTAGAGGATGGATTATGTGCAGCAAGAGAGGTTTCGAATACCTATGGGAGGTGGCATAGAGATGAGGCAGGGAGTGCTGCAGTAGTGCTTTCCTGGAGGCATAGGACTGAGAGAGGCTCGGTGGTACAGTAGCTGAGGGAGGTATGTCAGTAGAGAGTATCAGTAGGCATCTCAGGATGATCGGAAGTAGGTCTCAGAAAGAGCTAAGAAGTCTCAGAAGTCTCAGGATGAGATAGATGGGTCCAAGTTCAGGATAGGGTTTGAGCTGTAGTTTCTTCGAGTGCAACTATAGTAATGGCTGGTGTAGGGGCAGAAGAGAAGAAGTGCTAGGATGGAATTTTCTAGAATTCAGTCATTGAGTTAGAAGAGTTAGATGAGCTCTTAGATTTTGGTGGTTCCCACGGGTTGCAAAGGTATCCAAGATGGCTTCAAAGGGGTCCATGGAGTGCGGAGGGTTCGAATGGGCAGCGATGGTGTTCGAGATGCAATGGTAGGCTCAACAGTACAATATTGAGTGGTTAGCCTCAGGTGACTCAAGTACAGAGTTGACTTCTATAGCATCAGGAGGACTTCAACTCCAAATGGAGCACCAAAAAGAGATGACTTCATAGATGGAGAGAGATGTGACATGAGTTTAGAATGAAGAAGTGCAGAGGAAGGAGCTATATCCCAGCACCAGTGTCAGGGCTGTATAGATCTAGGTGGAGCAGATTGTGTAGGAAAACAGGCACGGCTCTAAGGAAATCATGTCAGGTGGAGCATCAGGATGTGCAGCAAGTGCCAGTATAGGAATGCTGCATGATCTTCAAGAAAGTTTAGGATAATTGATATGGTTGCCAAGTAGAAGAATACTTACAACTCCAAAGGTGGTGTAGAAGAGCAAGCCAAGGTCTTCAGTGGTAGAGGCAGTCATCCTAAAGACCTCAAAGAAAGATCAACAATTGAAGAAGGATGGTGGTAGTATGGTGAGCACAAGGAGTTATCAAGACATGCAGAAATAGTAGTATCGTGTAGGAGGATGTTGTCAGGTGTGCCAAGGCTTGGACGCACCAAGGTGGAGATTGTAGATGGTATGGTGCTCCCAAGCATTGGGAGGCCACTGAAGGAACCAAGGTGTTGGCTCTGGAAAGACTAAGATAGGTGTGGTCTTAGGGCTAGGATAGGAGTTATCTTAGGATGGAGGTGGTGTATACCCTCCACGAGCTTAAGATCTAGGTGTTGAGGATCTTGAGGGACTTGGTTGGTGCTTCAAAGACCTGGGATACAAGATAGAGTAAGAAATCAAAGCCAAGGCATGAAGACTGTAGAGAAGATAATTTCTGCAGGTTAGCCAACTCAGTCTGAAACTAGGTCGGTTAAGTCTCAGTGGACAGGCCAAATAGAAGGTACGCATTCGAAACTACTGGCATGGTACATAACTAGGTTGGCTCAATCTAAAACTAAGTCAACCCAGTCTCAGATAAACAAGCTTAGTGCTGGAACTGAGCCGACTCAGTGCGCAGGCAAAGTTACATGAGGGTCTCTTTAGGGCTAGGATAGGAACTTATCCTAGGGGTCTTAAGGCCTGGTTTGAAAGGTCTTAAGGAGGCTAACTCATGTATGAGTCAGATTTAGATCTAGGAGATGAGAGCATGAGAGATATGGGTGTATATGGGCTCGATGAGTGCTTTCATGTGTTGGGTTAGCCAGGGGAGTTTTTGGTCGGGCCTAATGGCTATGTATAAATACATAGATTGTATTAAGATTTCATTGAAGCAGTGGAATATAGATATTTTCTTCCTCAATCTCTCTTCTTCTCTCTAATGTTGTAGCCCTAGATTCCTGAAGAAGCCCTAGAGAGAGGGGGCGCCTCCCTCAAGCCTAAGAAGGAAGGTGCCCCAACATAGATCTAGGTGGTGGATCTATGGTATGCTGCCCTTAGAGAATGAAGGTCTCTCCATATCCATGCTAAAGATCAGAGGTTTTCGAAACATGGTATCAGTGCTAGGTGACGCTAGGATGATGAGCCAACATTTGGTTTTAGAGTAGTACCATGGATTATAATAGGTAATTTCTTGAATTGGAGGTAGAGAATACCAATTTATATAAAATAGTGGAAGAACCTTTAGACTAAAGTCTAAGTCTTTAGGCTAAATAATTTATATACTAATTAGATTTTGGTTTTTCTTATTATGTAGATATAGCCACTATCCTATCACTCCGATCATTGTTGGACAATAACAAACTAATGGAACCTAACTTCCATAGCTGATATTGAAAGTTGAAAATCATCCTAGAGCATAAGCGGGTTCTATATATTTTGATAGATCCAGCGCCTAAGGAGCCAGCTCCAAATACTAGAGGTGCGGTCTGAGATACTTACCAGAAGTCACTCCACGACCGCACCACCATTCGGTGCATTATGCTAGTGATAATGAATGATGAGTTCAACTGTAGATTTGAAAATGCCCTGCCATAGGAGATGCTTCAAATATTGAACGACTCCTTTGGCACGTCTGATGATGTTAAGAGGTACAAGGCTAGTTGTACCATTTTCGACACTCGAATGAGGGATAGGCCGTCAATCATCGATCATGTATTATACATGATCAAGATGATTGAGCACCTGAGTAAATTGGTCTTTTTCTTGCACAAGCAACTTAGAAGGATGCAATCCTAAACTCTCTGCCAAAGTCCTTCCTCCCTTACCTTACTCATTTTAGTATGATAAAGCCTGCAGTCAACTACCATAGTTTGCTGGAGTTGTTGTAGAACTTTGAAAAGGATCACCAGCTCCACAAGAAGTCGGTGAATATTGTGGGAGGATCTTCTTCTGATCGTCGATCCATTAAAAAAGGAAAGAAGAACAAGAAGAAGAATAAGAAAGTGCAACCACATGCCAAGATGTCTACACAGGATCAGACCAAGAAGTGCAAGCCCGACCAGAGCCAGGTGGAGTGCTTCTTTTACAAGAAGTAGGGGCACTGGAACAAGAATTATCCTTAATAAATCACCTCCCTAGATCCGAACAGACCGAGGAAGAAGCAATCTATTGCTAGGCAAGATAATTATATGATAACATCTTGCAACTTCTCAATATATGATACTACTACCTGGGTATTAGATACTGGAAGCCCTTATCATATTTATAATTCGATGCAGGGTTTGTAGGTTAGTAGAAGATTTGATGAATGTGAGAGGTTCCTGAACATTGGAGATGAAAGATAAGTTCCAGTTCTGGCTTTAAGAATCATGAACCTTATAATCAATTCTCATAAAGTTATTCTTTGTGAATGTCATTTTTGTCCAAGTTTTTTATTGAATGTTATTTTTGTAGGCCTTCTAGCCAGAAATAGTTATGAATTTTTAATAATTTTTTTTTTATAATATTATTTTGAAAGGTGTTATGATTTGTGCTGGATAATTGAATAATAGTATTTATTTACTATCACAGTCTCTTAACATGGTTCAATCCTTCAGGTAAATGCACTAGATCAGATGATGTGTCTGAAATCTATCTTTGGCACTATAGGCTAGGTCAAATTAACAAGAACAAAATAAATAGGTTGGCTCAAGAAGGAATTTTTGAAGTCGATGATTGTGAATTACTTTCGATCTGTGAGTTCTATCTCCTTGGTAAGATGACCAAGTCATCTTTTACTGAAAAAGATGAACGAGACAATAAACTTCTTATCTAGTACATACAGATGAATGTGGGCCCATGAGCTCAAGTGCTAGAGATGGATATTTCTACTTCATAACATTTATGGATGATCTATCGAGGTATGGATACATCTACTTAATGAAGCATAAGTCGGAGTCATTTGAAATGTTCAAACTATTCCATAATGAGGTAGAAAAGCAAACTAGGAAGAGTATTAAAACTCTTTGGTCTGACTGAAGGGGTGAGTACCTTTCTAGTGAGTTTTAGACATATCTAGGAAAGAATGAGATTCTCTTCCAATGGACTCCTTCTAGAATACCACAGTATAATGGTGTGTCTAAAAGGAGGAATCGGACCTTTTTGGATATGGTTCAATCCATGATGGAGTTTGCCAGTCTATTGATCCCTTTTTAGGGATATGCACTCGAGTCGACTTACTATATTCTAAATAGGGTTTCGAGTAAGTCTGTAGCTAAAACACCATATGTGATATGAATAGGGCATAAGCCAGTACTCTCGCACCTTAGGGTTTGGGGGTGTCCAGTTTATGTCAAACATTTAATAATGGACAAGTTTGGACCTAGGTTTGACAAGTGTAATTTTATAGGATATCCAAAAGAGATCAAAAGATATTATTTCTACCTCACTGATGAGCAAAAGGTGTTTGTCAGTCTTAAGGCAATATTTTTAGAAAAAAAGTTTCTTGGTAAAGGAACTAATGCCTCTAAGATCAAACTTGAGGAAGTTTGATAGGTGGAAAAACCAATACAAGTAGCTAAACCTGAACTAAATTTGATTAGTTCAAACTCGGAGCCTAGTGAACCTGCACCCTTAAGGCGGTCTAATAGAGTATCATATTAGCCAGACAAATATTATAGTTTCTTAGTCCGAGAGAGTGATCCTATCAAACTTGATGAGAACGATGAGGATCTGATCACCTATATGGATGCAATGTAGAGATCCAACTCTAAGAAATAGCTTAAGGCCATGAAATTCGAAATGGAGTCCATAAAGGTCACAATGATATATGGACATTGATTGATCCACCTAAAGGGGTAAAATCCATAGGTTGAAAGTGGGTCTTCAAGAGAAAAAGGAACATAGATGGGAAGGTAGAGATCTATAAAGCCTGTCTAGTTGCTAAGGGATATCATCAACATTATAATATAGACTATGATAAGACATTTTCTTCTATGACAATGCTCAAGTTTATTCTGATCATGCTTGCTATAGCTGTTCATCTGGACTATGAAATCTGATAGATGAATTTGAAAATAGCTTTTCTGAATGGAGAGTTAGATGAAGAGGTGTATATAATACAACTTAAAGAATTCATATCCATAGATGAGTCTAAGATGTGCAAGCTTCAAATATCCATTTATAGACTAAAGCAAGCATCTTGGAGTTGGAACATACGTTTTGATAGGACAATCAAAACGTATGGCTTTGTTAAGAACGGAGAAGAGCCCTGCACATACAAATGAGCTAATGGTGCAGTGGTTATATTTCTTGTATTATATGTGAATGACATTCTCTTAATCGAAAATGATATTCCTACATTACAGGAAATAAAGATGTGGCTATTATCACAGTTCTCTATAAAGAATCTAGAAAAAGCTTCCTACATCCTAGGGATGAAGATCTATAAAGATAGATCTAAAAGATTGCTCGAGTTATCCTATTGACTACATTGATACCATGCTGAAGAGGTTTAGCATGAAAAATTTCAACAAGGGATATCTACCGATAGGCCATAAAATTTTTCTCTTAAGGAGGGATTGTCCGACAATACCTTAAGAGAGAGAGAGCATATGAGTAGAATTTCATATGCTTCGATAGTGGATTCTATTATATACGCCATGATATGTATGCAACCAGATGTGGCATACTCACTAGGGATAGTGAATAAATACCAATCTGATCTAGGAACAAACCATTGAAAGGTTATTAAAACCATCCTAAAGTATTTAACAAATACTAAGGACCAGTGGCTTGTTTATGGTGAGTCAGACTTGAGACTTGTGAGATTTATTGATTCTAGTTTTCAATCTAACCATGATGATTGTAAAAGTATGTTAGGGTATGTGTTTACCCTTAATGGTGGAGTTGTTTACTGGAAAACTTTCAAGCAGTACACTATGGTCGACTCGATTTATGAGATGGAGTATGTTGCTACATCAAATGCTGTCAAAGAAGTGGTATGGCTGAGAAAGTTCATCACTAAGCTCAAAGTAGCACCCTTTCTTGATGGTCCAATTTTGCTCTTCTGCAACAACTCTAGAGCTATTGCTTAGGTGAAGGAACCAAAGGCACACTCGCGGACAAAGCATATTCTGCATCGCTACCAACTTATCTGGAAGATCGTGGATCGAGGTGACCTCAATCTTCAAAAGATCGATGGAAAGGAGAACCTGATCGATCCATTCACTAAAGCCATTACAATGAAGGAGTTTCATGACTTTAAGTCGAAGATGGATATTAGATACTACACTGATTAACTTTAGTTCAAGTAGAAGATTGTTGGAAATAATATCCCAAAGTCAATCATCAGTCTATTGATGATTGAGCTATTTTTGTATTTATACATGAATTAATAAATGAATAAAAGTTATTTTGGCATTTTTCATCATAAATTTTTTCATCTTCTAATAAACTCTTGTATTGTGGTAAAGTCTTTAGGACTATTTAGAATCGACAAAAGAGTATCATTTAATCCATAAATGTGTTCATGACCAAAAGATACGTTGTTATCAAGAATGATAATATTTATCGAGTATAAATTATTGTGGGCTATATAGGTTGATTATCCTCTTAATAAAGAAGTGTGGAGACACTGGTATAGCATGCAGGTAAGATATAGGGGTACATCTATACTGAACAAGATCGACTCCAGAGCTTTTCTGCTATCAAGATTTGCTTTGATAAAATATGGGTATAAGTATCCCTCCGATCTGAGATCATCATGGTGACTTTCAAGCAACTCACTATGCTTTGGTGCTGGACTACTTGAATTTTTAATTCAATAACAGAAGGTTCTGCGCACTGTCAAGTACTTGAAAAGTCAGTGCAGAAATCAAGATGAAATTGGCCACTCTGGTTCAGGAGCTATGTTCAATTATATTTTAATTTAGTAAAGCCTTAGTCAGGATATTCCTAGTGAGGAGTCATAGGACTGATTACATTGAGATACGATTTGGATGTATTTTTTCAGGTTGATAATTTAACTCTGAGTCATCCTATACACAGAGATCAAAGAAATGAATTATGCGATAACTATTCGATCTATCCAAATGGGATTATGATTGCGACTATTCAATCTATTCGAATATCAGGTACCATTGCAAGATGGTCACTTTAATTGGTATAGAAATTAGTTTCTGTGCTACCAACTTAGGTTCGAACCTGCAGGGTCACACACATTAGAGGTTCCTACCTGATCTGATGGCTGATGAGGAGTCCCACTAAACTAGAACTCTATGGTCAAGAGTTCCACTGGAGTAGGACTCTTCGATCAAGAGTTCTACTGCATTGAGACTCTAAGTCCTGCTTATCTGGGACTCTATGATCAAGAGTCTTACTGAACTGAAACTCTATGGTCAAGAGTCCCACTGGATTAGGACTCTTCTATCAAGAGTTTTACTACATTGAAACTATGAGTCTTAATTATCTAAGACTCTATGATCGAGAGTCCTACTAGTCTGGAACTCTGTGATTTTGAGTTTTACTCATTTGGAACACTAAGGTCAAGAGTCCTACTAGTTTGGGACTCTTCGATCAAGAGTTTCATTTTGATGGGACTCTATTATCCGAACATCCACCAGATTTGGATTCTATATTTATGAGAGGTTTAATTAATAATTTGATCACTAATTTACTTAATTTGATTGAGTAATGATTTTTGGATCAAGTCCAATTGAATTAGATTCAGTTGGATTTGATCTGACTAGGTTATGAGATGACCTAATCACTGAGGAGGTTTGATCCTTAATTTGATTAAGGGTTGGGCTTAATCAATTCCTGATTTGATTAAAATTTAATTGAGACTAATTAAGATTAAATGAGTTGGGTTTAATCTAGACTAATTGGACCTAACCAAATTGGTTTGGGTTGGTCTAATTGGATAAGATTAGTTTGTGACTAATTTGACTAGTCATCATGCGCCACATCACCATATTCCTAGCACCATCCTATTCTCCATGAGAAAAAAGTTTCTCATGAATCCTTTCCATGCAAGAGAGGGCATGCGTCCTTCCTTCTCATGCCCTAGATGGATTGGTTTTATCTGGTTGCCATTTGAATTCAAATGAGATTTGAATTCGGATGGCTAACCACTTGATCACAACTACTCCCTCATGCCTCCCTTGGTTTTGTGCTCTATTTAATCCTATTTTTTTGGGATGTGTGACATCTAAGAAAGGAAGCCTCCTCTCCATGCGTGAGCCTCTCGCCTGCATAAGGAAAATATAGAAAAAAATTTTGAGAGAAGAAAAACTAGAGAAAAAGTTAGGCACAAGGTTTGGGTGATAGTGCTGCCCTAGAATTCTAATATGGGTTTTGACATGCACTTTCATGAGTTCTGATCGTTACAACTTCACAAAATTTTTTGGAGAGCCTCCTCTACCTCTGCTACTGATCCAAAGCATCCAAAGAATTGGTGGAGGGAGATCAAAAGCATTCAATTAGATTCAGCCATCAAAAGCATCTATCATTGAGCTAGCACTCGAGAGGAGCCAATCGGGACCAGGGCCTCATGTAGATGATCCGCGGAAGTCAGACACATTGTGTGGCTATGTTGCAATGAGCAGACCTCTCCAGTGGTGATCAAATTATGGTGATCGACTATCCATGCAAGATAACATATTCTGAACACATAGAGTAGTAGAACTATTTTACTGCTAGTAGTTATTTTATTTTTAGATTTTATTGCATATATGTCATATTAGATTCTAGATTTGTAGGGTTTATAGATCTTATCTATAGCTCTTAAAAAATTAATTAGATTAATTTTTAATTTTATTACATTTAATTTTTGAAAAAAAATTAAAAATAGAGCTAGAAACCCTACATGCAACCAATCACGGACAACCCCAAATCCTAAGATGACTCAGACTTGGCTTCTTACCATGCCATATCTCATACAATGTGGTTGAAATAATTTTAGAAAGAATCCTATTCAGTAGGTAAATTTCTATTAGCAGACTATGTTCTTAAAAAAATTTAGGAAGGTCTATGAAGCTCATCATGGATCAAACCATATCTAATACGGTCCAATTTCTCCATTCTAAAACCTTGTTGAGTTGAGCCATTCCAAGCAAAATCTTTTATGAAACTATGCCATTCTCCTTAAGATAATTTAGAAATTTTTGACTAAGATATTCGCCTCCTGGATCTGATTAAAGAACCTTAATGGACTTTTCAGTTTATTTTTTCACTTCATATTTGAATTTTCTAAATTTTTCAAAGGCTTCAAACTTATGTCGCTTCAAGTACACATACCCATATCGAGATACATCATCGATAAAGATAATGAAGTAGACAAAACCATCTCTGGCCGACACATCGAATAGGCTACAAACATCTGTATGTACTAGGGCAAGTAACTCTATGGTCCTTTCCCCATGTCCCATAAAGGACAGCTTAATTATTTTATCTTGAAGGCATGACTCATAAATCAGATATCACTCGAAAGTCAATGGACCCATTAGTCTAGATTTTTCTAATTTATTAATCCTGTCTTTAGCTATATGACCTAGCCTAAAGAGCCATAAGTACTTTTCATTTAAACTATCTCTTGGTTGTTTAGATCTTATAGTATTCATACTATGCTCAACATTATTAATAGATACATCTACATATAACTGGTAGGAAACTACTTATAATTTTATTTCTTTCATAAACAATAGTATAGTGGTTCTTAAAAAAATTAAATACATAGTTTTCTTGTGCCAGAGAATAGAAATCAAATTCCTACTCACAGCAGGTACACAGAAATGGTTCCTAAGAACTAAGATGCTTCTCGATGGTAGTTGCAGATGATAGATTTTCATGGCCATAGTAGCAACTCTTGCTCCATTTTTGACATGTAGGATCATCTAACCATCCCTCAGCCTCTTGCTATCCTCAAGATCCTATAAAAAAGTACACAAATGAGCACTAGATCCAGAGTCAAGCATGTAACTGAATGTAGAAGAAACTGTTAGGTTCATCTCAATGATGAGCATACCTTCAAAAGGTCCACCTTCTTGCTTGTTCTTCAGGCTAGCCAGGTAAGCAGGGTAGTTTCGCTTTTAATGGCCGTCGGAGTTGCAATAAAAATACTTTTGTTTCTCCATGGCATTCTTCTTCGAATCACCCTTCCTATCCTACTTCTTTTCCTTCATCTTCTGCTTCTTCGCAGACATCTTTTTCTTCCCAGAGAACTTTCTCTTGGAAGAAATCTACTCCACAACAAGCATTGAGCCCCTTGAACTATTCAAGATTCCTTCAGTAGTAATCAACAAATTCAACAACTCGGCCAAGGTGCACTGAATCTTAGTCATATGGAAGTTTGTAATGAACTGACCATACGAATCAATCAAAGACCATAGGATCAAATCAATCTGCATGTCCTTGTCCATCAACACCCTAAGCTTCTCAAGTTCATCCAAGTCCTTGATCATCGATAAGCAATGATCATAGACCAACTGCCCATCATGTATCTGCGCCTTGAAGAGCCTCTTCAATACTTCATAGCACACTGCATGACTTTACTCACTGCACAACTCTTGTAGGTGGATCAATATTTTGCCAGCTGTTGACCTATAAAGATTGATTTTGATGATGATAAAAAATTTTGAGTATAATTTGTTATGTTACTAATATTATTTTTGGAGATATGTAGTTTAATTCCAAGTGCTCATAATGCTCTAAATAATTTTTAATAATTAAATTAAGTACCATCAATCAAGAGATCATTGAAGAAAAATTAGACTTGACACACCTTAAAAAAGATGGTTAATGAGAGTTAAATCAAGTTTAGAAAATAAGTCTAGCCTATAAATGAATTCGAATAAAAAAAGCTACTAAAAATCTCATGGCAAGCATGGCACGAAACTTAATCAACTAAGCCAGGAGTTAGTTGACTCAGTTTAAGAGAATAAAGAAGCCAGAAAGTATAGAAAGATTAAAACTCAGGATCCAGGGGACTTAGTCGACTAAGTCAGAAAGTTAGTCGACTCAATCTCAAAAAATAGCAGTAGGATAAAAGAATAGATTTGCAAGCTTTATCCACTTAGCAGACTAAATCAGATTGAGCAAACTAAGACTTAGTCGACTCAAAAAAAACTTAGTCGACTAAGTTCAATGTAACGGCTAGTTTTTTCAGAACTGCACTTTTTCAACCTCAACTTTTTTTCAATGGCTATTTTCTTGTTTCTAATGGCTAGATCACTTTTGAAGACCTTCAAAATGAATTAAAATGGTAAAAAACCTTAAGAATATATAAGAAAATATTTTGAGCATTAAAGAGAAGTTTTTTGAGAGTTTCATTGAGTATTCATTGAAGAAAGTCAGAGGAGTGAACTGAAAAGAGAAGAAAAGGAGTTGATTTCAAAGTTAACCTTTGTCCTTCCACTATAAATCATCTTCAAGCAAGTGAGAGCAAGAGTGAATTAAAGTGAGGAAGCAATCAAGTCAAGAATCAAGGAGCCTCATCATTACTCAAGCATTCAAGAAGAAGTCAAGCATTCAACTATCATCATTCGGACTTCTTCCAATTCTTCAAAGAGTTTTTATTTTTCTAAATTTAATTTTTATATTTTTATATTTTATTTTAAGTTTCATGGGATGAGAAACTTGGGTTGGTCCAAGCCTAAAGTTAGACATTTTAGTGGTTTGATTGGTGAGCCAAGGTTAAAACCAATCAAGATTAATTGTTAGCCTGGAGAAAAATAATCTTGTATGGTTTTGGTTGATGATCCGAGAAAAATCAACTGAATTAATTATGAGTCTAAAAAATAATCATTGTAAAGGTTGTAGTTGGTGAGTTTAGGTCAAAATCAATCGAATTAGATTGTGAACCCAAAAAAAATAATCGAACTATAATCAATTGAGTGATTATCATTGAATTTTCAAGTGGATTACTTAAGGAGTGGACGTAGGTGCCGAGTTTGGTGCCGAACTACTATAAAAACTTGATGTTTTATTTGTGTAGATTTATTTCTATTGTTCTTCATCTATACTTATGTTTTACTTTATTTCACCAAGCACATAGCATTAAAATTTAGCATATTCATAGTTTAAATTTTTAAATATCCAATTCATCCCCCTCTCTTCGGTAGCCATCCTTGGACAACAATAGGTATCAAAGTAGGTGCTTTGAATTTTCTCTTTATTCTAGAGCTAAAGATCTTATGGCTGATCCATTTGGCTCTTTGTTGAGTGAAGGACACTCAACCATTAGACCTTCTTTTTTCAATAGCACCAACTATATTTATTGAAAAACTAGAATGAGAATTTTTATTCAAGCATAAGATTATGACATATGGAATGTCATACTCAATGATTCTCACACACCTACAATGATTGTTAATGATATGTGTATACCTAAATCGAAAAAAGATTGAAATGAACCAGATAAAAAACTAGCTCAATTAAATGCTAAAGCTATTAATATTATATATTATGCTTTAGATTATAATGAATGCAATAGAATATCAACATGTTTATTTGCAAAAAAGATTTGGGATAGACTTGAAGTGATCCATGAGGGTACAAGTCAGGTCAAAGAATCTAAAATAAATATGTTGGTTCATAAATATGAGTTGTTTAAAATGGAACCTCATGAGACAATAAGCGATATGTTTACAAGATTTTCTAAAATTATAAATGAATTAAAGAGTCTTGGAAAAGACTATTCTAATAGTGATCTTGTATGCAAAATTTTTAAATCCTTATCAAAGGCTTGGAAAGTAAAAGTAACGGCAATTCAAGAAGCCAAGGATCTTAGCAAGCTTACTTTAGAAGAGTTAATCAGATCACTCATGACATATGAGCTCAATATGAACCAAAGCATGGAGAAGGAAGAGATAAAGAAAAAAACCTTTGCACTCAAGTCATCGACCATTGAAGAAAGTTCAAGTGATTCTACTGAGGATTTAGAAGATGATGAAGAAATAGCGGTGATTATAAGAAGGTTCATAAGATTCATTAGAAAGAAGAAAAATTTTGATCTAAGAAGAGGAAAAGAAGAAAAGAATCAATTTAGAAAACATAAAATGAACCATCCCATACTGAAAAAGAGCTCAAAAAAATTAAAAAAAAAGCTATATTGGCTAATTGAAAAAGTAGTAAGAGCTCAAATTCTAAAGAAGAGTCATCCTCAAGTGAAAAAGCGACAAACCTATACTTGATGGCTCATAATGAAAAGGTAAGCTTAAATCAATCTAATAATTTTACTTTTGATAAATTACATGATGCATTTTCTAAATTATTTAATAATTTTAAAAGGCTGTCTAAAAGAAACAAAGAGCTTAAAAAGGAAAATCAAAATTTGAATAAAGATAAATATAGATTAGAAGAAGATAAGAAAGATTTGTAAACTAAACAAGATGACTTAATTAAATAAAATGAGAGTCTATAAAAAGAAATAGATAGATTAAAACATGTAATAGATGAAAATAATGAATTATTAGTTAAATAAAAAGACTTGTTAGAAAAGAATGAAACTTTGAAAAATGAAATAAATGAACTAAAATCAATTATAGATAAATTCTCCATTGGTTCACAAAATTTGCATATTAAACAAAATATGACATCTAAAGCTAACTCTTTTGCAAAATTAAGGTTTTCAAAAATTTCTATTGATAAATATCATTTTGATAACAAATTTATTACATGCTTTAAATGCAACAAAGCTGGACATAAATCATTTAATTGTTGGGCTAATACATATAAAAATATAAAGATCAAGCAAATTTGGATTCCAAAAGAAACCATTGATACTAACCTCAAAGGATCCAAGTTAACTTAGGTACTAAAATACACTTGATCTTTATGAGTACAGGTGTGCTTGACATCCCTCTAATCCAAAAGAGAATGGCACCTTAATTGTGGATGCTCAAGGCACAAAATAGAAGATGGAGGAGTTAAAATTCTTGGAGATAAGTTAGTCTCGGTAATTGATAATTACTCCTACCATTCAATTAGAAAGAATATTGAAATATTGATGCATGATTTAAGTATTAGTCAAATGCATATCAAATGATTTAATATTTTATTTTATTGATTTTGATGACATTATTTTGATTATCTATTATAATTGAGTATTATGATTGATTATAATTGAAGATGTATTAAATGAAACTGATTTATGAACTTTCCTAATTAGAGTGTAAGAATAATTTAAAATATTGATATATTTATTTGATAAGCTAAATTTCTTAAAGAAATATTTTTAAATTCAATTGGTATCATGAATTATAGTAAATACTTATAATGACAATAAGAGAGAGAAAATTTGGTAAATGAAGAAAATGAATTTAACATATCAAATTACATCAAAATCTTGTCATAATGTTATATCTTTTTAATGTGATATGAATTTGGTTATGAGAAATAAAATTCAATAAGGACAAGTATTGATTCAGTTGTATCAAAAGTAAGTAAAGAATGAAACTAAAAAATATGGCATATAGTAAGGGAGAGCAAATTTTGACTAAATAATTAAAGATTAATTTGATATCAATTAAAGATGCTTAACTTGAAAGAAAACGAAGGAGAAATATTTTTGATTCACCTACTATTTAAGAGAAAATATTTTATGATGAATTTTCTGACATTTACTCTTAAAAATAGGAGGACAGATATTTGTTGAATATTATCTAGCTTTGATTGAAAATTAAGAAAATTGAATGATGATCTTAAATTTTCAACCAATTACTTTATAGTGTTTTTAATTTAAGCTCTCATGTAATCGTCAAATTTGACTTGCATGATTTGATTGCTCAATCTTATTTTTGGATAATTAGCTGAAGTCAAAATGAATTTCTAAATCCATTTCTAAAACTTATTTGAAAATCTAAATATGATATAGAACTTTAGATGTGCATTTAGAAATCATTGTAAAATTATTTTTGCTCTGATACTATCATTGACTTGCTCGATACATTTTTGATACATACCTTTTTCAAATTTAATTTACTAAAAGTTTTTTTGAAAGAAAAGATTGAATATTAAAGTACATATTATGCTTAATTTCATATTCAAATCTTTTGAAAAGCTCTATTCCTCTTAAAGCTTAAAAGTATATACTTGAAAATCTAATTAAAAAGGTCATATTCATTCAAAAAAGGAGAAGAGCCTTTGATATTTGAATTCAAGCTAATTTCTGAAACTAAAAGTACTTTAAACATATTTTAAATCAAAAGATAAGTTTTTCAAAGAAAACTTTGATGATAAATTTTCATATCTTATTGATTTTGATGATTAATCTTTTATCCTTCCGATGAGCTTTTTGATGCTGTCAAAAAGAGGAAGGGTTATTATTGAGTATATACTGGAGCTTAAGTAGAATGAAGTATGTTTTTATTGTTTAGTGATTTTATTTTTTTTAAATATATAATTCTTTAGAAACTCACTATATATTATTTTGCATATAATCAAAAGTTTTGTCATCATCAAAAAGAGAAAGATTATTGACCTAAATATTGATTTTGATGATGATAAAGTATTTTGAGTATAATTTGTTATGTTACTAATATTGCTTTTGAGGATGTGTGGTTTAAGTTTCAAGTGCTCATAATACTCTAAGTAATTTTCATCAATTAAATTGAGTACCACCAATTAAGAGATCATTGAAGAAAAACTAGACTTGACACCCCTTAAAAAGGATGGTTAATGAGAGTTAAATTAAATTTAGAAAGCAAGTCTAGCCTATAAATAAATTTAGAAAAGAAAAGCTGCTAAAAATCTTGTGGCACACTTGGCACGGAACTTAGTCGACTAAGCCAAGAGTTAGTCGACTCAGTCTCAGAGAATAAAGAAGTTAGAAAGCACAAAAAGATCAAAATTCAGGACCCAAGGGACTTAGTCAATTAAGTCAGAAAGTTAGTCGATTCAATCTCAGAGAACAGCAATATAATAGAAAGATAGATTTTTAAACTTTGTCCACTTTGCAGGCTAAATCAGATTGAGCAGACTAAGACTTAGTCGACTCAGAGAAATTTAGTTGACTAAGTTCACTATAATGGCTAATTTTTTCAGAACTGTACTTTTTTAATTCCAACTTTTTTTTAACAGCTATTTTCTTATTTCTAATGGCTAGATCACTTCTGAAGACCTCCAAAATGAATTAAAATGATGAAAAATCTTAAGGATATATTAAAAAAAAATTAGCATTAAAGAGAAGCTTTTTGAGAGTTTCATTGAGTATTCATTGAAGAAAGCTAAAGGGGTGAGCTGAAAAGAGAAGAGAAAGAGTTGATTTCAAAGTTAACCTTTGTCCTTCCATTATAAATTATCCTCAAGTAAGTCAGAGCAAGAGTGAATTGAAGTGAGGAAGCAATCAAGTTAAGAATCAAGGAGCCTCATCATCACTCAAGCATTCAAGAAGAAGTCAAGCATTCAACTATCATCATTCGGACTTCTTCCGATTTTTCAAAGAGTTTTTATTTTTCTAAACTTAATCTTTATATTTTTATATTTTATTTCAAATTTCTTGGGATAAGAAACTTGGGTTGGTCTAAGCCTAGAGTTGGACATTTTAGTGGTTTGATTGGTGAGCCAAGGTTAAAACCAATCGGGGTTGATTGTTAGTTCGGAGAAAAACAATCTTGTATGGTTTGGTTGGTGATCCAAAGAAAATCAGTTGGATTGATTGTGAGCCTAAAAAACAATCATTACAAAGGTTATAGTTGATGAGCTTAAGTCAAAATCAATGGGATTGGATTGTGAATCCAAGAAAAATGATCAAACTATAATCAATTGAGTGATTATAGTTAAATTCCCAAGTGGGTTACTTGAAAAGTGGACGTAGATGCCAAATTTGGTGCCAAATCACTATAAAAGCTTGGTGTTTGTGTTTATGTAGTTTTGTTTCTAATGTTCTTCATCTATATTTATGTTTTACTTTATTTCACCAAGCACATAGCATTAAAATTCAGCATATTCATAGTTTAAATTTTTAAATACCCAATTCACCCCTCCTCTTGGATAGCCATCCTTGGGCAACAATCAGCAGTCTTTATATTCTCATGTTGGTGCTGCAATTCATCAGAGATTGAGGCCAATATGTAGCACCTGTCCTTATTGTCACCATCCAACCACTTCTCATGAGGTGCTCTTTAATCGACGATCAGACGGGCTGGAAGATCAGGAAGTTCCTAGTCTAGGACATAAGTTAGCTTCTCAGAACTCAAAATAATTTTCAAGTTTTGAAGCTAATCCTTGAAATTAGCTCTAATCAATTGGTGGGTTTCTAGGATTCTGATTAGGGGATTGAACATAAATATTTTTTTATAGAGAGTCAAAGTTTCTAGTTAGACTTGTAATTGACTTAACCAATTTATTTAAATTTTTTTAAAAAAAATAAATTTTAGGCTCCCACTATTTTTTTGGATCCCTACACTCCCTTGGCAAAGATGCAAAAGTTTCTGTGATCATAAACTTTTAGTGGGTGGTGTCCCACCGATTGGCTCACCACCTTACCTAATAGTTATTGGTGATAAGTCAACCGATGAGTGGACAACTCTTGTCCAATGTTTCTTTAAACATGTTGCACCCAACTCGATCTCTAATTCATAAAGCTCACCATGCCCGGAATATTGCTCCACTTCTTAGTTAAGTCAGACCCACCATTTGCACAAAATGGATTCGTGATTGGGATCCTCATCATATCCAAAATATTAAGCCTAATCCATCCTCCAATCCATAGCATCCTATATCTAATAGTTATGGTTGCATCTTTCCGGTGCAACTAAACTACTGTATCCAGTCGAGAACAATTAACCTCGGAAAGGGCCCATACAACTACAATGATGGAAGACCAATTGACTTAATATTTTCTTAAAGAAATTTTAATTTAGGTCTCTTTAATCCTTAATTAGTCATAACTGTGATGACTAACCTAGTGGCATGGGTTAACTTGAATTGTTAGCCACCATGATACAGAATTAGGTCGACCCAATCAGCCAGGTAAGTGAGATCGGTGGGAGGGATATGCCATTAACTCATCATGGATGCATCCAAGTTGAGTATCTTCCAATTAAAAATCATCGGTTATATCTGTCGGACTTATCTTAGACACCAATTTATCGGACCAGAACTGATCGGATTAGCCTACAATCCAGGCTCGAACCTCGGAGCTAGATTAGATCTTGAGATTAGGTCTTGAAGTGATTGACCATATGTGGTTGTGAGTCAATCTTGACCAAACTTACAATAATTGGGCTGATCAATTTTAAGCACTCTTGATCTTACCTAACCAACTCTTGATTTGGTTTGATCAATCGCTCAAGCTAAACCTAATCAAGCTACCCATAACCTGAACCCATGTTTTATGAAGATGTCTTAGATATAAAAATTCTCAATTGTTACATCTAATTAGTTTCAAAACTTAATTTTTAATTAAGTGTAAACATGGTTCAAAAATAAAGCATGTATTTAGATCCTAGGGTTTTTGGATCTAGGATTTTGCAGAAAAGTAAGTTTTGCTTTTCTAATTAAGGACAGACATGCAGCACCCCTACATGCCATAAGAGCATCTCATCGAATGGAAAATGAGGATCTTTAATCTCTTCTTACTCTTATTACCGGACGTCCAAGGGGAATGGTCCAATCAAAAAAATTAAACTATGCTACAAAACTAGATCTAGCACATATATCACATATACGATAATAGATCTATTCTACACATGCTTTGCATACATCTCATGTATTAAAATTTAAAATGCGTCTAATGCATCAGATCTGATTATATCTCATATAATATCAAAAAATTAAATTGATCTCATCAAAGTAAAAATTAGATCTAATCTAATCAAGATCTAGAACTAAAACCTGGCTCTGATAATAGTTGAAGAAAAAACTACCATAGGATCGGCCTGATCGAATTAGGTCATGTAGTGAAATTTTAAAAAATTTTATATCTGATTTGATCGGATCTAAGAGTTCTCAAATCTGATTAGATTGATCTAAAATAAAATATAAAATTATGTATCAAATATCACCTAATGATGATCTAAATGCTGATGGAGGTTCTAATTGTATCCGCGCACGTGGCCGGCCTCTACCAGCATCCACTTGGATCATATCTGGAAGCCTTTTCCTTCTGGATCAGATCTTTGAAGATCTAAAAACTAGAACTCCTAAGCACACCTTCGATCTGATCTTCGATAGCAGGTCAATCATCTCACAATCTAGAACTCCTGATGCGGTCTTTGCAGTAGCAGTACTTTGACTTTCTAGATGCTGATCCGCCCAATCCTTGGGCATGGAGTAGAGGGAGAAGAGGAGAGAGAGGAGGCATGGAAGAGATAGGGAGTGGCAGAGTCTGGGCATGGTGAATAAGATTTGCCAAACCCTTTGGCTAGGAGGTCTATTTACAGACTAAACCCTAACCCTAGAGTCCTAGGACTTTAAGCAATCAATTTTCTTAAAGCAGAAGGACTCTTGCCAAGCCTCCATGCCATATTAAGATTTTATCCTTATTTTGTCACACAAAATAGATGAAAAAATGGCACTACGTTATTTGATAAGATGGAGTTGGTGCATGGGTTCTCTCTTCTAGGGAGTTTGAATAATTTCAAACTGCATTGACCCATTTGAACGTATTTGAATGGGGAACCTCCATGCTTATCCACTAAGGGCACATGCTAGGAGGGGTGTGTGCCCTTTCTCTTCACGCAACCCTCCTGGCGTGCACCCTCTCTCTCCATGCAACCCATCTGGGGTGCGCACCCCAAGATACACTTCAGGGGGCACGCTCCTCCTCCCTTCTTTCCTACAAAGATCGGGTCAAAATGACCCTTTATCTTGATGCCCCTCGCATGAGATAAAGACAAGCCTTGATCTAATTAGGACAAACCCTGATCTGATTAAGACAAGCCTTGATCTAACCAAGACAAGGTCTAGTTAGATCAAGATAAATCCATATAGGATTCCTAGATGATCTAAATCAAATTTGACTGAGTCCAAACTAATCAGGAAGTCCATAGAAAGAGAAAGTTAGGTCCAATCGAATGCTAGCATAATTTTCTTAAACCTAATTAGATCTAATCCAAATTAATCGGACCATGTTAGCCCAATTAATGACATCCAGACCCAAACCCTTATTTGTATGATCTAGTTAGGTTCAATTCTGTATGATAATGGGACATGTCGTGATTTTCATCATCAACATCATCGAAACATCTTTTGATAGATCATAATTCTTTCTGATTTGCCCATTTAGAATCATCAATCATCAAGATAATTCTAAATGATCCCAAAATCTATTAGTGACACCTAGTAGTATGTGGTGCCAATCCATCAGAATCAAAAATGAACCACTCGGTGCAGCTAAGTATGTGAATGGATTCTTCTATCGTAAGCCCCAACAGGATCTAGGTCAAGGTGAACTCATCAAACCCATCATCTGTCAAATGATTAAATCATTTGATTCGAGTCCAAGGTGAAATTCTAATAGAAACTTCTTTTTATTATTTTACATTACCATGGCCATGGGCTTTAGAGCTTGATCTCATGATCATCATAGGACTACTCATCCACCAAGATTGATAGATTTCATTTTGGTGCAATCCAATTCCTACAATGAACATATTATACCCAACATACACCTTAAGATTTCAAATGGCTAGGAGACCGAGTTATGGTGTAGTCAAACTATAACATTCTCAAGATGAACTATCAATGCACCTTAGGTCAAAGAATCAGACACATAACTATAGCATCGAGCTAGTCATCGACGAGAATGTAGACTTCCTTATGACTGCTTGAGATAGTCACGCTCAGTGTTCTTATTCTCAACAAGTATCTGTACTCTCGCTCTGGTATCTCCACACCATAGACTCAAAATTTGTCTAATCTAAGAAAGTGTTCGTACACCAATCTTTCGGATTGATCATCATTCTCATGATAATCCTACGATCGAAAGCAGTCTATAAGTTAATTACAATAATACATATTTTAAATTCTCAACTCTTAAGAATATGTGTTATCATACTCTTTAACCCAATGGATGCATCATAGATACTTTAATATACAAATATGATAGAAAAAATGATCCTTTAATCAATTATAAGTCAAAATTATAAAAATGCTCCTAGAAAATATTTATAAATGTTGGCCAATCTGGCTTCTATGGAACACATCTAACATATTTTAGATAGCTTTTATTGTCCAAACCTATTCTAGACTAGACTTTCCTTCTCAAACTTAATTTGTAAATAGTTGAACTTATTAAGAGGTCTTTCTAGACTAGACTTTTCATTAATTTAAATCTTTTCATATCGAACTTAATTTTTTTGCTTCCAAAGATGAATCTTTGACTTGGGAACATAATATTCACTTAAATTTAAGATAACTTTTTCTTGGATGAAATTATCCATTGATTATTATGAGAAATTTTATAATCACTCTTAAAAGTATCATTTGTAATCATGATTTATATTCAAACACTTTTGACATCATCAAAATCAATTCTAGATCCAACAATTCTTTCCTTTTTGATGATGACAAAATTCTTTGAGTACCACTTTTCAATCACAAAAGGATTTTGAAATTTTAATACAATGTATTGTATTCACTAGAATTTCAATCAAGCTTCCCCTTTCTTATATAAAAAGGCAATATTTTTCAAAATAATCTTTAAGTAAAGTTTAAACAAAGCTCTCAAACAAAATTCTCCCTTTCTTATATAAATAACTAAAATTTCAAAATTTGCTCTTTTTCTTATTTATTCTGCCATTTTTTTTCTCTTCATTGTTCTCTACATTCAATTCTACAATTATTAATGTTCTTCCCTTTTTTATCATAATCAAAAAGGGTAGGAAAAATCTCTCTTCCTTGCTTATAAATGCATTATAGTCATTGCTTTTGAAAATACTCCCCCCTTTCTTAGAGAGAAAGGGCAGAGGTTTTGAAAAATATTTTTCTTCAAAACATATCCATGCATCACCATATCTCAATCAAATATAAGCCAATTAAGTATATTCATTACAATGACATTCGTTCACTAGTTCATATTTAAAGAAATATATCATTCATTATATTAATAAATAAGATGAGTACAAATGTATAATATATCTATTGCTTACAATAAAATGAGATCATAAAAGGACAATCAGAACAAAGTTAAACACAAGTAACTATCTCATAACTAATATGATCATGCAAAAGATGATGTGTCCTATGAGGGTCATGGATACGGTAATGGTATTAGTCTGAGATAGGAGTTGGTTTAGAAGATGGATGTCTCTAAAATCCAATGGTTCCAAAGCAGACCTAGCTCTGGCTCACTCATCTAGTATCCATTTCATAAGAATCTCCAGGGAGCCCAATAGCCTATCATGTATGCACTGTATTAATTATTCCATCTGATTATCATTAAATCTGACCCTTTGCATTGCAGTATCCTCCAGCTGAGTTATTGAAGTGGATGGAGCTTGATCTCCTTGCTCTAGCTCAATCTCTAAGTACTCTGCTCAAGCACAATAGGATGCTTTTCTTTCTCTGTCCACTTCCTCTTTGTTAGTTTTCTATCTCATCTAATGATCGTCAATTTTAGAATATCCCATCAGTTATAGTGATCGATCATTCTAGGTGTCAAAGTATTGCAGTTTCTTAGAAGTTTTTTCTTCCATGACTACTCCAAACTCCTAAAATGCAAGAGTTAAGAATTACCCATAGGGCAAAGATGGCTTGGTAGGAGAAGCTACTCCTGCATAATCTTGATCATGAGAGCTAGAAGGTTAAAAGGGATTTCTTGGACAATGTGATGTATAACAATAACATCCCTCTCAGTAACAAAATCAAATTAGCTAAACCTTGAAAAAAATCCTGGTAGTCAAATGATGTAGAAGTCTCATCTCCACAAATAATTGACTTGCTAGTATCTCCTCAAACTCTATGATGTCCTCTTCATTTAATCTGCAACCCACTATACTTGTCTTTCAACTGATCTAAACCACAAATGGGTGCCCTAAGGAGGTGTCCAAGTCTACTAGCATTAAGTGTAATCTTAATTTTCTTTACCTCTAACTCAATGCTATTGAATCCAACTTCAGCATTTCCATAAAAATCTTGAACTAAGTTGGGATAAGTAGGTAAGTCCAATGTGCATAAGTATTTCCAACCTAGGGTTTTAATCTTCTAAACTCCATTCTTCTTTCCTTAGAAGATCTAGAAATATGAGATCTTAGTGGAGAGTTTTGACACAACCTCCTCATGCAGTATGTAGCTAGTTGCTTATTCGGAGCCATTTGGAGGCCAAATTCCACCAAAAGTCAAGGAAAAACAACAATGAAGGATTGATTTTGGTGGGGCAAGAGCTTAGGAAAAGGGACAACTAAGAGAATAGGAATGAATTAATGAATGGGATCCCTTAGAGCTTTCATTTAAAAGTAGAGTCCTGACATCTGGGTTGACTAAGTTCTCAGGTTGGTCGGCTCAACATGGGTAGACAAACTTTGGGTTAGTTGACTAACGATGGGTCGATTATAATTCTAGATTAGCCGGCTCAATCTGGCATAGAACAAGTTTTAGAAATAGGCTTTTTAAAGAATGATGCAATCAATCAAGCCATATTTAATGCACATTTGTTGACCCAAGGAATAATTTTAATAATTATAGAATATTAGAGTATAAAAAGGATCTTATGTCTTTGAAGTTTGCTTTGAGAAAGTTTTTTTAGGAAGACAAAGTCTTTCATAATCTTTGAAGGCATTTGGATAAGTTTGAACATTGAAATTCAAGTTTGGAGATGAATTCATTGAGAAAATCTAGCTTGAGAATGAGGAGTCGATGAGCTTATGATGAATTCATTGATTTTGCGGAGTTAGAGCTGGTGATGGTAATTAGTTGGCTCCAATGAGATTGTCCCATGCAGCATGGGACCTTACCTATAAGCAAAGAAGATGATTAGGAGGTTACTGGAATTTGTCTGACGAGGGACTCTCCGATGCTTAAGTTAGATAAAACTTTAGTAGAACAGTATAAGAAGAAAAAAGAGTTGAAGTATGAGCTTCCAGCTATGAGCAAGCTAGCACTGATCATGGGCTAGGCCTCTAACCTAAAATCTATTCATTTTTAATTGGGCTTCGGGTCCTGCCTATATAAAATTTGATATTTTTTGGGCCCAAGTTCGGCCTATGATCAGATCTTGAGCAAAGTAAAGTCTCTTATTTGGAAGTTTCTCTATACAAATCACCTAGCCTAATTTACATAGTGAGGAAAGCAAAAGTCTATCATGATTTGATTGCAAGATCCTCGTACAAGCAGTAACACCCTTTCTTATTTGCTACTTGGAGATCATGCTTAGCTATAACCATCGATGGTATTTGCTCAGAGATTTGGTTGCATACTGATTGCACACACCACATGCCGCTCAGCCATTGATTGATTAAACTAGTAGTAATGATTCTATTAGACATCAAATATGGTCCATATCACTTGCCTCCCATTTTCGAGTTTGAGATATTCTACTTAGCTTGGGTGAAGGAGCCGAATTGCTTAGTTGGTGAGTTGGTTTGACTTAGATTGGGCTATCTAGTTTGGTAGGAAAGGTTCTAAAGTAGAATTAAATACTTAGCAGGTTTCCAAGGTCTGATTAGACTTCTCGAGGCAATGCCAACTCTAATAGGAAGTCAACAGCATTGTATCGCATGCCTAATGAGATGGTAAGAATCAATCCATGTAATCAGTTAGGGTCAAATGTTGGGGTGATGCTTGGTAGCTCGTTAGGATAGGTAATCGATCAAATGCCTAGATTAGGGCTCTACATAAGGGGAGACACTCTTAGAATTTTTGCCTCACTTAAAGAGATCCAAGCTCTCGTTTAGGTTACTCTCAGCTCAATCAAGGCTCCTCTATTCTCTAGTCTTCCCCAGCCTAGAGTTCTCAACGTTCTTTAGGTTGGTTGGTGTTTCCTTCTTTTTTGACCAAAAATAGGGACACAAGGAAGATGGTGGCACAAGAAGGATACCATCAGCCCATGGTCAGAATTTGAGAAGAATAAGATTGGGTTTGACTGCCTTGAAACTTCAAGAACTTTTAGGATCATAGAATACTACTTGCTTCTACGAATCTATGGCAAAAAAGACTAATGTAAGATAAAATAGAAAAGAAGATAAATAAAAGATGTTTTCACTATTCTCAGTGATGTCTTTCTTCACTTTTATAACCTGATATTTATAAGTGCTCTTAACTAGTGGGACGGATGCTAATGCTTACTTTGGATACTTTCCCCTGTTGTCTACCACATGGGCCACTATTACCAAAACTAGTGGTGCCTTTTTTCTTCTTATAATGTCATAGCAGTGGAAAGATGGAAACCATTACTCAGTTTGAATACTTCTTTTTGTTTTGGTGTGCCACGTGAGCTACAATTGCCATCTTGATGGGTACAGTTAAGTTCCTCTTCTATTATGGGTAGTGGAGAGATGGGTACCACTATTTATTTTTAATCATTTGTTTTTTCTATTGTGTGTCACATATACTACTATTCTCATCCATGGTGGGTAGTGCAACTACTCCCACATCATGAGTAGTGATAGTAGTTGGCTAGCCACCATCCTAAGACTTTGCTCCATTAAAGTCTCATCCTAAGCTAATAATTCTCACCTTTTGGATATACATCCCAATTATTTGGCCTACACTCTTGCCATATCTACCTATACTCTTAAAATATTGGCTTGCACCTAGGTCAAAATAGGCATATCAATCTACATCCTTGGTGTATCTGAAGGGAATGAAGGAGAAATCCTGATTTCTCGGATCAAGTTCATTCAGATCTGATTGGATCAAGAGAGATATTTCAAAATTTTTTCTTTTGAATCTAGATTAGATCTGAGATATTTTAGATTTGATTTTATAGATCTAATAAAATAAAATAAAAAAATTAAATCTGATTTAATTTTGTATCTTTTGTTGGGTAATCAAATTATCCTATGATGATCCTATCGATTGTCTGAAGTTTTGGATCAAGCCATGCAAGCACCTAGCCTCTACTGATATCCACTCGGGCTGGATCTAGAGATCTTCTCTTTCTTTATCACCTCTCCAAATATCAGATCTAGATCTGATTTGGAGAATCTTCAAAATTTCTTTTGAAGATCTGGAATCGTCTCTTGCAGCAGTGCTGCCTTCTTCCTTTCTCGTCATCTTTCTCTTGCCTGGATCACGCCAAACTGAAGCCCAAATCTCCTTGGGCATGGAGAGGAGAGAGAGGACTAGAAGATGGCATGGAGGAGGGAGAGGGGCAGCCTTAGGGTAAGGGCTAAGGGAGAACTTCTATGAAGCTTGATGCGGACAGGGTTTATATAGACCCTATTGCGCCATGCAGTGCCACATCATCCAGGCCAATCACATTGCTTCATGTAATCAGATCTAAATCTGATTGATGAAATGACATCACCTGATCTAGTTAGATGAGAGCCCCCTCAAATCATCCTTAGGTGGCGTCAAGACTGGTCAAAGCTGAGTCTTAGGCACCTACCTAAGTTGATTCCAAGAAGCAACCTGGAGTCCCATCTATATGGGACTCCAAGCATCTCTATCCATGGGCGCATGCCTCCCTAGACATGCACCCCCTTCTTTCCAATTTCTAGTAAGAGGATAACCCCTTATCAATAAGTCTCTCCTATATGGTGCATTGACACATGGGCAGATGTCTAAGTGTCAAAGGTCAACGTTTAACCAAAGTCAAAAGACAAGAATTAATAGGTACCGAAAAATGGTAGGTGTTGTCTCAAATTTATCTCATAAATTAAGACAATCCTTTTTTGATCTGGACAAGCTTTAGTCAAATCAAGTAAAGGTACTTGGATGAGTACAAATATATTTGGCTCAGTTGAGATAACTTTTAATGATAGTAGAAGGAGAACGTTAGGCTCAATCATGTGCTAGCACGATTTTCTTGAACCTAATTGAATCTTATTCAAATCAATTGAACTGGATTATCCAATTGATGATATCCAAATCTAAATTCTTATTTGTGTGATCCAGTTAGGTTCAGTTTTGTATGGATAATGGGATATGTCATGATCTCTATCATCGATATCATCGAAACTCCTTTTGATGGATCAGAACTCTTCTGATTCATACAACTAGAATGATCGATCATCTAAATCATTCTAATTGCTCCCAAAATCCACCAGTGACACCTAGCAGTATATGGTGGCAACCCATCAGAATTGAAAATGAATCTCTCAATGCAGCTACCTGTGTGATTAAGTTTTTCTATTATGAGCTTCAATCAGATTAGGATTAAGGTGAACTCGTCAAACCCTAATTTTCATTATATGATTTAATCATTCGATTCAAATCCTATGTGAAAATCTTAATAGAAACTCTTTCTATTATTTCATTCTGCCATGGCCATGGGCTTAAGGACTTGATTCTCATGATCATCATAGGGCTGCTCCTCATCCACCGAGGTAGATAGATTCACTCTTGGTGCAATCCAATTCCTACAATGAACATGCTATAGCCAACATATACCTCAGGATTCCAAATGGCTAGGAGATCGAGTCATGGTGTAGTCAAACTATAACACCCTCAAGATGAACTATTGATGCACCTCAGGTCAAAGAACCAAACACACCACTGTAGCTTCGAGCCAGTCATCGACGAGAAGGTAGACTTCCTTATGACTGCTCGAGGTGGTCATGCTCAGTGCCCTTATTCTCTAACGAGTATCTATACTCTCACTCCGATATTTCTACACCATAGACTCAAGACTCATCTACTATAAAGAAGCGATTGTACACCAACCTTTTGGATCAATCACCATCCTCATGATGATCCTACGGTTGGAAGCATTTTATGAGTTAATAATGAAAATTCTTGTCTTAAATTTTCAACTCTTGAAAATATGAATTATCATTACCATTAACTCAAAGAGATGTATCATAGACACTAAATACACATATGTGATAGAAAATAATCCTATTTTATTATTTATAGTCAAAATTATAATTTTGCCCCTAGAAGTGTATTACAAGTGTCAGCCAATTCTGGCTTCTAGGGCACATATATCTAACAATCTCCCACTTGTCCTAAAGCCAATTGGCTACAAGTCTAAGTCCCATCTTCTCAAGGTGGGCTTCGATCTTCTGCTGGCCCAATGGCTTTGTAAGTGGGTCTGCCACATTGTCTGTGAAGTTGACTCTCTTGACCTCGACGTAACCCTTCTCGAGGTAATCGCGGATGAGATGGTATCGCCGCTCAATGTGCTTGGATTTCTGATGAGACCTCGGCTCCTTAGCAAGGGCTATGGCACCATTGTTGTCATAGTATAGAGGAATGGCATCTGATGGCATTACTCTGATTTCTGCAGCAAACTTCTTGTACCAGAATGCTTCCTTCACAGCTTCTGATGCAGCGATATATTCTGCTTCCATGGTGGAATCTGCTATCACAGTCTCATTTGCTTGAAACTCTTTCAGCTGACAGCACCACCATTGCACACAAATAGACTCCCAGATGTCGACTTTCGATCATCTACATCGGACATGAAATCCGAGTCTGTGTATCCCTAGGACTTGGAGTTCTCCATTACCAAAGACCAACATCATATCCTTAGTTCTTCTCAAGTACTTAAGGATACATTTCACAGAAGTCCAGTGTTCTTCACCTGAATTTGACTGATATCTGCTTGTGACACTCACAGCATGGGCTATATCAGGTCGTGTACATAGCATGGCATACATGAGGCTCCCTATTGCAGAAGCATAAGGGATCTTGCTCATGCATTCTATTTCCTCAGGTGTGCTAGGGCACATCTTCTTGGAAAGATGAATACCATGTCTGAAGGGTATTAATCCCCTCTTAGAGTTTTCCATACTAAACCTCTTTAGTACTTCCTCTATGTACATCTTCTGTGAAAGTCCTAGCATCCTATTCGGTCTATCTCCTATAGACCTTAATTCCTAGAATAAAGGATGCTTCTCCTAGGTCTTTCATAGAGAATTCTTTAGGATAACTACATATTTTGAACTATGGTCAACATGGGAATATCATTCTCAATAAGGAGGATGTCATCCAGGTACAATACGAGGAAGACAACAGCGCTCCCACTGACCTTTTTGAAGATACATGGTTCCTCCTTCATTCTTTGATGAAATCCAAATAATTTGATCACATCATTGAAATGAGTGTTTCCAGCTCCGAGATGCTTGCTTAAGTCCATATATGGATCCTTTGCAGCTTGCATAACCTTGTGATCAGTATCACTTGATGTAAAACCTAATGGTTGTTTCATATAGATATCTTCCTCAAGATATCCATTTAAGAATGTCATTTTCACATCCATTTGCCATATTTCATAATCCAAATAGGCTGCAACAGCAAGCAATGTGCGGATGGATTTTAGCATAGCTACTGACGAAAAAGGTATCCTGATAGTCAATGCCTTCGCACTTGACTATAACCTTTTGCCACTAATCTAGCCTTGAATGTCTCCACATTCCCATCTGCACCAATCTTTCTCTTGTAAGATCCATTTATGCCCAATAGGTACTATACCTTCTGGTGGATCTACCAAGGTCCAGACTTGGTTTGAGTGCATCGAGTCAATTTCTGACTGCATTGCCTCTAGCCATTTCTCTGGAGTCGATATCTGATATCGCCTCATTATAGGTTTTGAGGATCATCACCATGAGCACCATTACCTACGAGGAAATATTTTCTCTACTTTCTCTAAAATAATACCTAAGTATCTCTTCAGAGGAATGGGAAAACTCTTTTCCATTCTACGAGGTGGAGGAGGTAGTGTTCTTATTGGCTCGAACTTGATTTGGTTCCAATTGGTTCCTTAGCTCGTTGCTACTTATGAGACTTTCTCATCAAGCTTGATCTACTTTCCAATGCTGCTATCTTAAATAAACTATTTTTCAAGAAAGATGGCATGTCGACTCACAATCACATTGTGGTCTTCTGGAATGTAGAAATAGTATCCTAATGACTCTTTAGGATATCCTATGAATCGAGCTCTAAAGGACCTAAACTCTAACTTGTCCGCTTGTTGTCTTTTGACATGAGCCGGACAATCCCCAAATTCTGAGATGACTCAGACTTGGTTTCTTACCATGCCATATCTCATACGGTGTGGTAGGAACGGTTTTAGAGAAACCCTATTCAGTAAGATATAATTGAAGTTAACAATGACAGTGTTCCCCAAAGAAAATCAGAAAGGTCTATGAAGCTCATCATGGATCGAACCATATCTAATAGGAGTCCGATTTCCTCCATTCTGAAACTTCCATTGAGTTGAGGTATTCCTGGTGGAGTCCATTGAGAGACTATGCCATTTTTCTTGAGATAGTCTAGGAATTTTCGGCTAAGGTATTCACCTCCTCGATCTGATCGAAGAACCTTAATGGATTTTTTAGTTTATTTTTCTACTTCATGTCTGAATTCTTTGAACTTTTCAAAAGCTTCAGACTTGTGTCTCATAAGATACACATATCCATACCTAGATAGATCATCGGTAAAGGTAATGAAGTAGACAAAATTGCCTCTAGCCGGCACATCAAATGGGCCGCACACATCAGTATGTACTAGGGCAAGGAGATCTGTGGCCCTTTCCCCATGTCCTACAAAAGGGAGTTTAGTCATTTTGCCTTGAAGACAAGATTCACAAGTTGGATATGACTCAGAAGTCAATGGACTCAATAGCCCATTTTTCTCCAATTTGTTGATCCTATCTTCTGCTATATGACCTAATCTCAGGTGCCATAGATACCTATCATTTGGACTATCCCTAGGTCGTTTGGCATTCACATTTTGCTCGATATTAAAAATAGATACATCAATATGTAACTGATAAAGACCATTAATAAGAAAATCACTTGCAATTTTATTTCTTTCATAAAGAATGTTACAATGGTCCTTAAGAAAACTAATTTCATAGCCTTCTATTGCTAGGCATGAAATAGAAATCAAATTTCTGCTTGCAGCAAGCACATAATAACGGTCTTTTAATACTAGATCTAAACCAAATGGTAGTCGAAAAGGATATGTTCTCACGATCATGGCAGCAACTCTTGCTCCATTTTCGATGCATAAGATCATCTCACCATCCCTCAGCCTCCTGCTATCCTCAAGATCCTGCATAAAAGTGCACAAACGAGCACTAAAACTAAAGTCAAGCATCTAACTAGATGCAGAAGAAACCATAAGGTTAGACTCAATAACGAGCATACCTTCAGAAGGACCTGCCTCCTTCTTATTCTTCAGGATGGCCAGGTAAGTAGGGTAGTTCCACTTTCAGTGGTCATCATTGTTGCTATGGAAATACTTTTCTTTATTATCGGCCTTCTTCTTCAGCTCTGCCTTTTTCTTCTTTCCTTCTTCCACCTTCTGCTTTTTCACAGAACTTCTTTTTCTTTTCATAAGATTTTCTCTTAGAAGAAGTCCGTTCCATAGCAAGCACTGAGCCTTTAGAACCTTTCATAGAAAGCTCAGCAGTAACTAGCATGTTCATAAGTTTGGCCAGGAAATTTTGAAGTTTATGTATATGGTAATTCATGATGAACTTCCCATATGCATCAGTCAAGGATTGCAGAATTAATATCATTCTGTAGATCCAGATACTAACTTCACACCGAGCTTCTCAAGCTCTTTCCATAGTCCTTGATCATCATCAGACAGTGATCTTGGACTGACTGTCCCATCATGCATCTTAGTCCTTAAAAATTGTTTCGTGACTTGATACTTGGCTGCACGACTTCTGTTCACCAAACATCTCTTGTAGGTGAGCCAACATTTGATGGAGCAGTCCTAATATCTTCATGTTGGCGCTGAAGCTCATCAGACATCGAACCCAACATGTAATATCTGGCCTTATTATCTTCGTCTATCCACTTTTTCAAGAGACACTCTCTATTCAGTGGATGGACGAGCTGGTAAGGTGGAAGGGTCCTTTAGTTCCAATACATGAGGTTAACTTCTTGAAACCCAAAATAATTTTAAAGTTTCCTGAAGCCAATCTTTATAATTGGATTCGGTCAGTCTATGTGTGTCCAGGATACGTGCTAATGGGTTGGACGCAGACATTTTTCTATAGAGAGTCAAAGATTCTAGTTAGATATTGTAATTAAGACTTGACCAATTTGTTTAGAAGTTTTATTTTTAAATAAATTAGCTTCCACTATTTTCTTGGATCCCTACACTCCCTCTGTAGAGATACGAAAATTTTCATGATTAATGATTTCTAGTGGGTGGTGCGGTCTCACCAACTGACTCATCACCTCACCTAACAGTTATTGGTGATGGGTTAGCCAATGAGTGAACAACTCTTGTTCAATGATTCTCTAATCATGGTGCACCCAAACTTGGTCTCTAATTCATGAATCTCACCGTATCCGAAATATTGATCCACTCCTTAGTTAAGTCAGACCCACCATTTGCATAGACTGGATTCCTAATTGAGTCTCTCACCGTATCCGAATATTGAGCCCAACTCATCCTCCAGCCCATAGCATCCAATGCCTAATAGACATGGTTGCATCTTTCCGGTGCAACTGAGCCACTGTATCCAGCCGAGAACAATCAACCCCGGGAAGGGCCCGCACATCTACAATGGTGGAAGACCTCAGACTTAATCTTTTCTTAGGGAAGAATTGATTCAGGTCTCATTAAACTAGACTTGGCATAGTCATAACAATTATGACTAACCTAGTGGCATGGGTTAGCTCGGATTATTGACCACCTCAGATCAGAACTGTGTCAACAGATATGGCCAGGTAAGTGAGACCGGTGGAAGGAATATGCCATTAACTCGTACAAGAATGCATTCAGGTCGAGTAGCTTCCAATTAAAAACCAGTCGGTCGTATGTGCCAAACTTACCTTAGACACCAAATTGTTGAGTCAGAACCAATTGGGTTAGCCTACAATCCAGACTCTAACCTCTGAGCCTAATTAGGTCTTGCTTGATCGTGACTCGATCTTGACCCAGACTTAATCCTATTAGGCTGGTCAATTTAAGCATTGTTGATCCCATCTAACCAACTCTTGATTCGGTTTGATCAACCGCTTAGACCTAATTGAGCTACCCAAGCCCGAACCCAGTATTATGAATATGTCTTAGATCTAAAATTCTCAATTTTAGACCTAATTAATATTCCATAAACTTAATTCTTAATTAAGTAGGGTTCATAAATAAAATATGCACAATAAATCCTAGGGTTTCAGGATCTAGGGTTTTGCAGAAAGTAAGTTTTGGGTTTCTGATTAAGGACGAACACGCAGCACCCCTACACGTCATAAGAACACCCCATCGAATGGGAAGAGAGGGCCTTTAAACCCTTCTTCGTTCTTATGATCGGACGGCCAAGAGGAACGCCTTAATCAGGAACATGCAATACTACAAAACAGTTTTAGATCTATATCATATATCTCATATTACAAATTAGATCTAATCATGGCATATTTTGCATACATCTCATGTATCGAATCATGCATGTTTTCAGATCTAAATTATCTCATAATAATCTAAAAAATTAGATTTAAATTGATCTAATCAAAATAAATTCTAATCTAGACAATTATGTAGAACTATTCTACAACTAGTCTAGACATGCATCAATCATATCTCATATGATATTTAAAATTAAATAATTTTTATTTGCTATTTTTTTTATCAGATGTTATTATAACATTATAATATTCAAAAAAATAGTAAATAAATAGATCTAAAATATAATTTAATCAAATTAAATTAAAGAACATGCAAGACTATTCTATAGAACTATTCTATTTTAGAACTAGTCATGCATATTTTCTAATCTTAGATCCAAATTATTTAATTTTAATTTTTTTGAATTTCAGATCTGATCACATCTCATGTGACATCTAAAAT